>VXBR01009735.1:380344-452115 GCA_013400215.1 Cisticola juncidis | reverse complement strand
AAAACATAAAGGGAAATAAAAACGAGAGGCGGGGGGTGCGAGTCGTCCCAAAGTACCAAACTCAAAGGGCGGTGAAGCTGCGCCCCGCAGGGGTTTGGGGTGCCGGGTCCCCCGGGAGGGGTCGGGGGTTCCCCCTCTCGCCCGTGGGTGAGCGGTGCCGGCTCCGAGCTGCGGGAAAGCTGGGCCGGTGCTTGGATAAACAGGAAGTTTAAAAGCGGCGTTTTATTGCTGTAAAAAAGTGCTTAAGGCCTGCCTGGTGGGATGGTTTTGGCAGAGCTGCGGACGGGTTGTGTATCAGAGGTAAGGCTCTTCACCCTCAATCTCAATTTCTCTGTTTCTTTCTTTTCCCTTCTTTTATTTTTTTTAAGCATGCATTTATGCTGTTGTTTTTTAAGGTAATGTGAATAATATGCACAGAGTGTTGTTACAGATATGCCTCCACAATTGCCTGGCATAAATTGTCATGTTAATCTGAAGGTGATTTTTTTTCCTGCCTCTAGACATAAGGAGACAGAATGTCGATTCTGTTTATAAACATTATCATTTCGTAAGCAAATTTTACCAAAAGAAGGCTACAAAGCATAGAATAAGCCTGTTTACGGTGTAGATATGAGTCAGACTGCTATGCTGCTTTGTTTTCATCTAAAAAATTAAATTCCAAAGTCAGGAGTTAAGTCATAGAAGCGAGCAGGACAGAATAATGGTTGGAAAATACTGTTTAAAGGGCTTGTTTTTGAAATTTCACCTGTTGTAACTTAAATTGAACAATTTCACAGCGCCTGATATTTTAGTAAGTGTTGTCCTTATCAGGAAGAATGTTTGCTTTTAGGCCACGCTGGAGCAGCTAAAGATAATCATCCTTTTAGCCTCATTGAAAATAATGAGGCCTAATAAACTGAAGTGAGCATGTACTTTCTTTTCCTGTGAATTAAAATTAACCGTCATATTCGTGATGTGTGTACGTGTTTCAAGTGCATTGCACTGATTCCTCCTCCAGGGTCTTAAAAGATGTAAATATTCTTATTTAGTATTCGAGCCCCTTGGCAAGTAGCCTGATACCCTTATTAAAATATTTTAAATCTCATTATTCTGTCCCACTAGGAATGGAGCAAGAAAATACTTGAAGAAAAATAAAAAATTCTTTAATAATTTCATATTGAGATTGCATTAAGTAATACTTGGAAAATGTGTTTGCTTTATAAATAAGGAGGGTTAAAAAGCTGATTATAAATTAGACTGCTAGCAGAAAGATAATTGTCCAGTGCATCTCTTTGTTCTGTGCTCTTATCTCTTTTATCTATTTTTAGCTGTGCGTTGGTGAAGCAGGATGTAAAATTAGCAACCAAACTGCTAACTTTGGTGTATTTTATAATGTTGCTCTTTATTGACCCCCAAAGGCAGCAAGATTTCAATATTGGAATTCCTTAATGTTTGACAGATAGCATTCTCTTCAGTTTATTATTATGTCAGCCGTCCCCAGAGTGAGGTAGTGACAAAATATTTTGCCCATTGGCAATGCACTGGTGTATTTCAAACCAAAAGGAAACAAACAGCCCTCTGCCCCCAACCTGCCAGCCTTCTTTTCCAGCCTGAGCAAGAAATTAGTGTTTATGAGGTGGCTGCAATTCGTAAACAGATGAGAGAAAGTGGGAGAGTTAAATTGTTCCCTCATTTTTTGTCATTGTTTGTGGAGAATAATCTTGGGATGTGAAATTGGTTTCTCTGTGTTTGTTTGATGGCATTGAGGGTGTAAATTGGTGCAGAGTCAGTGGTGTGTTCTCTGTCCTTCTGTAAACACAGCCGCCATACCCCCCCAATAACACAAATTCAGTGTTTCTCTGTCAGGGAATGTGTTATTTCTTTACTGAATTGGCAAGTGGTGATAATCCCGAGAACTGCTGTAGTCATGCTTAGTAGAAGAGTTTAGTCAATGAAACTGCTATTTTGAAAGGAAACTACGCCAGTCACCTTTGTGAATTTTGCAGTTGAGTGTTGTCATATGTAGTTAAGGAGCAGCTGGAGCGTGCAGCTTCCGAGCACACAGTACTCTATGTGTAGCAAGCTCCTCATCGTAAATATTGTATATGCTGTGATACTTTGTCATCCTGTGGAGTTCTGATAGCGAGATAAAACAAATTACTAGTGCCCTTATGCTTGTCAGTTTGGTTACCTCTTAACTCGCCCTTCTGCATCATAAAGATAAAATAGGGTCTGCCCTTTGTTAAAAATGTGTGATCCTTCAATTTATTAATCTCTCAGTTTCTGAGAGGTATTGTTTTATTTGCAGTGTAAACAGAGTGGGTTGCAGCTCTTAGCCAGAAGCGTGATCCGAGAGATTAGGATTGGGCTGCATACTGTGAAGTGTTATCATACAGATACAGTAGTGCACTTGCCAACGTTTTGAAACATAAAGTCAATCCCTCTTTATCAAATAAGAACATCTACTGCAGATCACTGACCAGGCTGGGTCATGCCTTTTGGGGAGGAAACCAATATTCTCCCAAAGTACCTTTTTTATGTGAAAACTGTAAATATGAAAAAAAAAGTTAAAAAGCATATTTTACCAGAAAACAGTTCGAGCAGCATCAAGTGTGTAAAAGGGCACAGATTTTAATGTCTTTAAAGCAAAGATGCTGAGAAGCAACATCATCTTTATTTCCTTACATGAAATACAGCGCTGAACTTGAAACTCTGCTAATGTTTCAGGCTCAAATTTCTTGTTGCCATTTTGTTTTGGCTTCCATACCATGCATTTGTAACAGCTGTATTTCTTGGAGCTTATCTGGAGCACTTGGTTGCTGGTGTGTGAGCCCCGCCTTTCAGAGTAGCAGTCAGGTTTTTGCCTCCCAAGCCAGCTGGGAACATTGATGAGGTGATACTCCAGCATGTGTCAAGCTTTCAAATCCCAGAGCAGTTGGCAGTGCGGCAGCGTAGCAGCCTCCTCTGAGGCTCCCTCACCTCCTGGCCCCATAATTATTTATTTAGTGTGAGAGTAGAGAGGAAGTTAGACTTTTAATACATGTCCTAAAACTTAAGGTGAGGATAAAAGTTGTAGTACAGAGCCCTTTAGCCTTAGTTCTCAGCTGCACGTGCTTTCTCACTGCCAGACAGCAGAGCAATGGATTTACAGTTTGGGAAGACAAATTCCCAGCTGTAGTTTTGGGTCTCTTTCTCCCCTTTTGCCTCAAGAGCAAAGATGATGATTCATTTTAGCCTGTGAATTGATCAGGAAAAATGCGTTGCAGATAAATCTAAAATTAACATTTCCTGCTGCAGTGTAACCCTTTGCTCCCTCGCCAGTATTCCTGTGGGAGAACTGGAGAAGCGCGGCAGCGCTTCCAGCTGTGGCGGGCGGTTCGGGATCTCTGAGCTGTGATTACGACAGGATCTTTTCCAGTGCACAGTAATCCTCAGCCCATCTCCCTAAATGATTACTGTGATCAGGAGTGTTTGGGAATCTGGCAGCATCCGAGTGTTGGCTGACTGAAACTGGTGTGTGGCCTCGGAGGGGAAACGGGAGTAAGTGTCCCAAATTGTTCATGACGTGAAAAAGGCGCTGGGAGCCCCCAGATCAGACGGTTTTGCTGCTTTTGGGGCCCTTTGGTGTTCAGCTTTGATTTGGTGGTTGAAGTGGGTTAATACTTGAGATTGTTTTTGAACATGACCAAAGATCTGTCTGGTTCCTCGAGGAGCAGGAGACGGTCCCTGGGCTCCTCTAGTTTGTGCTGCCTGGTAGCTGCGGTCTGTGGTGCGTCGGGATGGGAGGATCTGGATCTGGATTCCCCAGCCCCACCCCAGGGATGGATGCCTGCCTTAAGCTGGGTATTTACCCCGATGGGAGTTCCAGCAGTAATAAAATCACAGTTTAAAAAAAAAAAAAAACAAACCAAAAAACAAACACCAACAAAACCCCCACTTTAAAACTTCACAAGGTAAAATTAAACACTAAATAAAAAAACTCCAAAAACGCTCAGAAGAACCTCTCCTGAAAAACATCTGTGCCTTAGATGAATAGGTTAATTGTTTTTTGATGTGCGAAACATAAAGTGTTTATGTTTGCTATAGCAGAATGAGTAATTAATTTTTGAGGAAGATTATGAATTAGCTTGTTCTCTCTTCTGGAATATTTTTGTCACTTGATTTCAAACATATCATGTTTCCTATATTATTATTCTATTTGCTAATTATCCAGTTTGTGTGTAATCAACATAATTGAAAATTGACGTTGTTTGATATTTTTTTCTTTGAACTAAATGTAGTTAATACAATAGCATATTTTGTGCTGGTATTTATTTTGGACAACTATTGCTCATCCTTGCATTTTCGTCTTTTTTTATACCTGCCTTTTTCAAGGGGCTTTTAGAGGTGCTTCCTTGCAATATACCTGCCAGGGTAGCCAGACAGAAGGGATTCTATGCAGAAAGCAGAAAAAGCTGGCCCTGGGGACAATTGTTCAGCTAATTCTGAAGTTGAGGTATTAATAGAAAGCTTTTATTTCTGATGCATATGAAGCCTTTGTTGTCTCAGCATTAAAGCACAAGGTAATGTGATTATATAATTTTGCTTTATGTGAGGTATTTTAAGGCATATTTTAACAATTCTATTTACAGGTCAGTGGATGTCCCTTATCTGTGCCTAAGCCACCCTTCAGCGAGTTGTGTCACCACTGGCAAAGTTACATAAGTCTGCAGTGAAAGTTGTTCGTGCTTGCTGCCTGTGTGTGTGCCAGAGCTCACCACGTTATCCCTCATCTCCTTTGGTCTATTTAGGGGAGCTGTGATGCCAGCTCACAGAAAAAAAAAGGGAAGGAAGCAGGGAAACATTTCTTACTTGACTTGAGTCACAGTTCCAGATTCCTGTGCAGCCCAAACTCTTTACTGTTGTGCTCTAAACGATTTTCCTGAACAGCACCAACATTTTTTGATGGATTCCATTTTCTGCTGTGGGACACGGGCACGCCCTGTGATGAGGGAGGTGGGAATTCTGTCCTGGCAGGATGTGCTGAAAGCTTTAATAGCAATGAATTCTCACACTGCCATGCAGAGCATGACAAGGGCATGACTTCTGCTGCCTTTCAAAGCAGGCCTTGCTTTGGCACCTTCTGTGCTTGGTTCACGCGTGACCTTCTGAAACGAGGAATGTCTGGAGTTGGGGTAACCACAGTGGGCAGTCCAGTGTTGTATATATTTATCTGAATGTGTCTGGTTTTGTGCAGAAGGGATGTAGGCCATCACCCCCAGGTTGTCAGACAGTCAGATAGTGGTTTAGGAAAGCTGAGCTCTTGGGGCAGCAGAAGAGAGTGGTCCTTCTTTCAGTTTTGCTCATGTCACTCTCTGAAAGCTGGGCTCGCTACTGTTGCTGCTGCCATGTGGCAGAGAGCTCTTCTTTCCCACCCTCCAAACATGATCAATAGGAATTAGCCTGTGGCTGCCACATGATGACAGCAGGAGTGGCAAGTGGGACTCTCCAAGGCTGCATTCCCATCGAGCTGTGTTCCTGTCCTCTGGCAGGAGCATGCCCCGTGTGCCATGGAGCCCTCTGTGTCCTGGCCAGGCAGAGGAGTGGTCAGTGGGCCCTCCTGCAGTGTGCTGGGACAGTGCACCAGCAGAGCTCAGGAAAGAGCCAGGAGAGAAGCAGCACTGCAGGGGATTTTCATCGTCTGCTACTACACACGGATTTTTTTCACTCTGCAAAATGTCATCACAGCCCTTGGGTGAGTCAGAAGTTGGGAGAATGAGCCAGAAAGGAGCTGTACCAGGATGTGTGCTCTCCAGCTGGATTGGGCTGATGTGAAGGAGGGTTTGTAGGAAGAGAGAGCTGCCCCAGGCACTTCTTAGTCAGACTTGCAGTCAGCAAGATGTGCTGCTGGGGGCTGACAGACCATAATGACTGTGCTGTTGATGCAGATCCCTGTACCTCTTATTTATAATTGCAAAGTTTCCATCGGCTTCTGTGGTATTTTTACCTGAATATGGATTTTCAGAATTAACCTTCTATTTTAAGCCAAACGGTCCAAAATTGATGTTGCTTTTTGCATATTTGCAGCACTCTCAATCCTGCAAGGAAAATGTATGGCTGAGCAGAAACCGTGGTGTGGAGCACTTCATCAAAATTCCCAGATGAGTCAAATTTCATTAGATGGTTGCAGCCAGTTTGTCTCTTGCTGAGTGCGTAGCTTCAGTCTTTGCAGAGTCATGCAGGACAAAAGTGTTTAGCAGAGATAACCACAAGCCAGCCTCCAAACTCTTAAACTGATACTTAAATATTTTTTCACTTTAATGTGTTGTACCAGATATGTTAAACTGTTTATTTTCAACCAGGTAATGAGCGTTTTCACATTTGTGGTCTACCAACCATCTTAATGTGTGTCTGGTGCTTCAGTGAGCAGTATTAATGTGTATCACAGCCTTTCTCATGTCGTTGATTTTCCCATTCATATAATCAGGGTTACTGAGAAATGATCTTTAGTAATTCAGTGTTGTATGTGTATGTTCCCATGCTGACTGGAACTGGGCAGCTAATTCCATTTTAACATATTATTTCTTGACTAAGAAAGGTCATTAAGGTGCTGATCAAAGCCACTGCAGCATTTTTAAGTTTTATTTTGCATCCCCACCAAATTCTCTTCTGCATACTGAGAGTCTGTCTGTGCTGGTTGTGCTTTTTTCCCAGCCTGTCCTGTGCCAGGATTACTGTCTTTCATTTCTGCTACCAGCAGAAAGTCGTGTTCATTTTGGTTGGTTTGTGTTAGCTTTCAGAATCCTTTAAGATAAAAAGTATGCAATATCAATCTTTGGTACCTACATAGACTATTTACTTGAATCTAAAGGACTTTCTGCTTTCACCCTCAATCAAGATTGCAGTGAATACTGCAGTTGCTTTATCCCATGAATTCTGTCAAATTTTCATTCATTTTTTCAGCTGTGAGACTCTTGAAGCTGATTTGAATTGTGTTGAATTTGCAGAGAGTTCTCAATGTGGAATCTTCTCTTGTTACCCTAAAACTAAAGCGGCTTCTTTCATCTGCCCTGCCTGAGATCCATGGTCAGAAGTTTAGCCACCACGGCACTGATCCTTTGAGAACTTTAAACTCAGCACCACCAGGCAGCACATTTTTGGTTTTTGTTTCTATGAGCAGAAGCAGCATCTAAAATTACCATTTATCTATGTAGAGCTTGATGTATTTTAGCCACGCCAGTCTAGATAAAAAGAATGTCTTGCATTTTTTAAAAGCTTGTGGGAGGAGGCCCACAATAGAGGCTCCATTGTGCTGTTAGTACTGGGCGTACAGGAAATCACAAATTAGCTATGACGAGAGGATTGCAGGGGAGTTTTAAGTTTACTTAATTCCTATAGTATTGTATGGTTTTGAAAGGTTTCACAATACATTGTCTTTTGGGTCTGGTTATGTATGTTGCTTGTATTTGGCAGACTTCTGTTCAAGGCTTTTTCTTACCATGTCTTTGTTCAAAAGATCTCATGTTTTGAATCTTTGAATCCAGATTATTTTCCTTCTTACTGTAAATAGAGGGGTGTGCAGATACTCTCAGCATTTGTCTCATGACCACCCTGCAGCCATGTAAAATTTAAAACCAGCATTGTGTATTCAGCAGTGAGAACCATCTCCTTCGAGAAAGGAATAGAAAAGGTTTTTAGTAGGAATTAGGAGAACAGCAAGCTGCAGGCACAATTTTTCCTGCTTTAACAGATTTGGATCCTGCAGGACATTGAATTATTCAGCTTCCGCTTGGTATCGATGGCAGTGGGAGTGGGTTCACAAATTGAAAGGATTCTGGCTGCATCCTCCTCATTAAACCTGAGTTACTGCAGGATAACGCTTCTACTGAAATTTGGGCTTTTACAAAGATTGGTTTGTTTTATTACTTGCAGTTGAGGAACAAGTTCTGCCACTCAGTTGAAAGACTCAGGATTATGGGAACTCTCCAAAATCCTGAGTCTTATTTTCTTAGTCCCGTGAATAAAGAAAGTGCAAAGGAGTGTCTTGCATGGAGCCGGTATTTGAGAACTTGAAGTACTGGGAATATTGCAGTTTTGCATTGATTTTCATAACTGTGCTTCCATCTTCCCTCTGAACTGCTTTTTAAGTCTGTTGAATTCTGTTAGTGATTTTTCTGAGCTTTGTGGCTTTTTTTTTTTTTCTTTTTTAAAATCTGTTAACAAATATATAAATACAAACTATTTTCTTAGACCCACAGTCAAGGGGAAAAAAACTCCTAATAAATTAAAATAGAAGTTTGGGGTTTTTTGCTGTCCTGGGGGATACTCTCTCATAGAAATGATGAATATTCCAAAGTGTGGTTTACACAATTCCAGCAGCTATTGCAGTGCCCTAAAAATTTATTGACAGGAGGGGATTTTTCTTTCTTTGTGCTGGAAAAAATGATGTTCAAAATAATTTACTTCTCTGTTAGATTTTCAAAGAGAATTAATAAAAATTAGTTTTCATTTTAGAAGACTAATTCTAAAAAGATTAAACAGTGGTTGTTTGTACAAGTAGTACATAACCTCACCTGTTACATCTAACATGTCTTTGATCACAGGAGTGCATAGTGAAAGAAGCAGTCCATGAATAAGCCATATAATACTTGGGAAACTGCTTGCATTTACTTAAGTATGATTTTAAATCAAGTTAGTTAAGGCAGTGCAAGCCTCTTTGAATTCTTTTTTAAGTAAGTAAAGTGAGACTAAGTGTACTAAGCTTATTTCACATTTGCATTAAGATATTTAGGAATCAGAACAACCAAATTACTTTGTACTTTGCAATGACATTGTTAGGCATGTGTGTTCTAGTTCTGAAGCACACTTGAGCATAAATACAGCTGCTTTGTGTGGGATTTGTACCTCTTCATAAAAGGAAAATCACTGAAGGACCTGTGTTAAGAATGTAATGTCCTACATGAGAACTGAATCACTTTCCTGAAGTTGTTTTTTGATCGTGATGGGTTGGTTGGTTTGTTTTGTTTTGTGTTTTGATTTGTTTTCTTTGTTGTAGAAGTTGTTTCTGGTCACTAAAAATCTTGGTTGAGTACTGAAATCAAGTGCAGATCATGACTTTCAGGGCAAATGTGGTCTAATTATTGCCAGGGGAATTGTAAGAAAGAGGGAGCAGAGGATGGCAGTGGTAGCAGATGTCCCAAGTGCCTGTGGAATGGCCCAGATGGTCATGGTGCTTCTGTCACATTGTGAGAAGCCTCAGAAGTCACCTGGGATAATTCACTTAATTTTTCTGTGCCCAGTCCCACCCTGCATTCTGTGCATGCAAATGATGGTGAGCTTACTTGGGAAAGCACTCTGGGATCTGTTGGAAATGGCATCAAATTAGAGTAGGATTCTTTAGTTAGTGGTGTTCTGAGTAGGTGCTTAGTTGATCTTTTTTTGGGTCTCATCACATGGAAACAGTTTGGGAGGCAGTTAGCTTTCATTTGTGAACTGACTTAAGGTAAATGCACTTATTAAAAAGACAACCTGTGGCTTGACTGAACACAATGCTGTGTGAAACATTCCACTGTAACTGAAGGACTTGCTTTCTCCAAATTAAAAATGTAATTTCAAACAGCAAAAACCCTTTCTGTATGTTTTAATTGGGAAGTTGTGTTCCTCCAATTAGCTTGACAGGACACGCATGCAAATGAAGCAGCAGAGCACGGGTGAGTGAGGAGGCTGCAGCTCCATGTGCTGCTCTGCACTGAGTATGGGGAGGGTGTGCCAGCACTGGGTACCCTTCTCCTGCTGGGATGCAGAGGCTTGGAACAGAGACATGATTGTGAGCTATTTTTGCTTAACAGTTGAACTCTGGAAGAGAAGAAGTAAGGGATAATTTCTTTCAGTTTGAGTTTGCACATTGTACGACTTATTAAAAACTTCAAGATGACTGTTAAGTAAAGACAGCTACTTGAAGTGCCAGATGGAAAAGAGCAAGAAAAATGCCTTCTGTTTAAAACAGAAAGGGAATTTTTGCTCATTTTGTGTTGGGGTCTTCTCAAGTCCACAGTTACTGTGCTTGCTTCTCTCCAGTTGCATTTAATGTTCTTATTGATGACTTGGGTGAGGGGATTGAGGTCACTCTGCAAGTCCTCAGATGACTTCAGATGACTGTGTTGGGTGTGAGTGTTGACCTGCTGGAGGACACAAGGCCTCTGCAGAGGGGTCTGGGCAGGATGGATCAATGGTTTGAGGTTCAAGAAGGCCAAATGCCAGGTTCTGCCCTTGGGCCTCAACAACCCTCTGCAGCTTCAGGCTGGAGGCAGAGTGGGTGGAAAGTGTCCAGTGGGAAAGGACCTGGAGATGCTGGTCAGCAGTGGTTAAACATGAGCCACAGCGTGCCCAGGTAGCCAAGAGGGCCAGTGGCATCCTGGGCTGTATCAGCAGTAGAGCCCAGCAGGACCAGGGCACTGATTGTCCCTGTGTACTCAACAGACTGAATCCTGTGTTTCTGTTGCCCCCTCACTATAAAAAAAGACATTGAGATGGTGAATTGTGTCCAGTTTATCCTGGAGAAATGGAGGCTGAGGTGAGACCTTACTTATCTTTACACCTACGAGATAAGGTTGCAACTGGATATTGGGAATAATTAATAATTTCTTCACTACAAAGGTTGTCAAGCATTGAAACTGTCCAGGGAAGCTGTCCAAGGCTCTCCAGGGCAGTGGTAGAGGCTCTGTCCTTGGGGATATTTATAAGACCTGTAGATGTGGCACTTGGGACATGGTTTAGTGATGGCCTTGGCAGTGTCAAGTTGGACTTCATGATCTTGGAGGTCTTTTCCAGTCTAAATGATTCTATGATTCTTGTGTGCTGCAGTTTCTGTCGTGGGTCCCATGCAGATATTAGATGCATAACAAGATGCATTTCTCACTCGTTAACTGTATGGCAGAGTGCAGGCTTCACACTGCTTCTTGGTCACATGTTGCCAGCTCAGCATCACAGGCTGCATTCCTGAAATTGGGATGGCACCTTTTTTTAGTTCCTGCTCTCATTGTCCAGCAAGTGCTCTTATAGACACTGCAAACGTTTCTGCTATTCTAGAAATGTGCTTGCTTTCAGCAGAGCTGCTGTGGTTTGAGAGATACAGTATTGGCTGTTTGGTTTGGCTGTGAGACCCCTCGATTCCTTCTTTTGCACAGCAGTCCATCATCTTATTATGACCATTTTATATGGATTTAGTTCAAGGCCTGTGTTAGTTTATACATAATTTGGAATAATTGTAAAATGTGAAAAATGCTAAGTATTTTTCAGTTGACTAAAATTTTAAAAGGGCGTTTTTTCTTGCCAGCATCTGGAAGTTAGCCAAGTAAAAGCTAACATTCCCACAATACCTTTTCTGTGGGATAATGGGCAAGTTCAGGGCAGCATTCTTTCGTTCAGTTATATAAACAGACAGTGCTGGCCAAGGCTAAGAAGCATTGCTGAACATGAAATTGTTGCTGTTTGCCCTTCCAGTTGTTGCTCTGTTGAAAATTATTTTTTTCATCTTTATCTCATTATTGTTCTTCCCTTCATATTTAAATAACATGGAGTCTTCTGATCTGCTGCCTTTTAAGATCTTGCCCAAGGCAGTGCTGTGTGAAGAATCCATGCTCTCTGTGGATGATTTCATCCATGGTAGTGAAGCGATGTCATCAGTATAAAACTGACTTTCAGAAGGCTCCAAAAAATAGAAAGGTGTTTGTAGAACAGAAGAGATTCTTTGACAATAGATAAAAAGAGGTGAAGGTGTGAGAAGCTGAACTGACCTTTCATCTTACTCAGCTTTGCCACTCCTGGTCCTTCCAAAACATAGCAGGAATTAATTGTCAGGGAAGCTTGGAGCTGGGAGTGCAGATACAGTCAGCCAGCCACAGCACAGGCAGCTTTCAGTTGCTGCTGCTGTTTTCTAACTTGTGTAATATTACACATCAATGGGGATGGATTAAAATACATTTTTCCCTGTTGGAATTCATGTCTTTGTAGTTCAGGAGTTTCTGAAGTGTTGGCATGCCACAAAGGTTATTGTGACGTACATGACTTGACAAATGGAGTTTTATCAGTTGGGAGTAGTCAGTGTCTTGAGCCTGTGTGTAAATTTTTCTTTTTACTAGTTTTTTTCTTTAGGGATCCCACACAGGAATCTAGTATATGAGCCTAAAAGCAATAGTTTATACATGAAGAGAGATGCTGAAATCCTGGCCTCTCCACACAGCTGAATTGTCATTTTTCAGCTTGTACAAGAACTGCAGAAATGCAGTCAGTGGGATGTGGCCACTCTTCCTTAGGGGGCCCCTCCTTAGGGGGAAGTTGGAGAAATGTAGTGACACCTAAACAAATTTCAGGGATGCTGAATGCTTACTGTATAGTTTTCTGAGCTGTGGTGTAAGGATGAGTTTTATTTAAAAAAAAAAAAAAAGACATCTTGGTGACTTAGAGACTTTTTATCTCAGATCTTTTCTACTAGAATGCGTCCACTTTTTGCCCTTAAAGGGCAAAGCTTTTGCTAGAAAAAATCAGTGCCTGTTTAAAAGGGCAGCAAGCAACTGTCACATCTAAAAATTCAGTTCTTAGTAAATTCTGAATAGACAGAGGAAGGAAGTCTGAAAGCGTTAATCTTTCATGCTATCTGGATAAGCTGGAACATAGCTGTATAATTATTTTCTTTCATCCAGTGATGTCATTGAAGTCCCTACGCAGACTGAGGCTCATAAATGAAACTAAAGATCATTTTCTGTGAACTTTGCATTTTTCCATGCAATGTTGAGGCCCATTGTCATGTAACCTCTGTGTTCACATAAATGTGAAGTCAGTTGGGTGGGTTCAAGCACTTGTAATTTTCTATCTTCTACCTCATGCAGAAAGCAACAAAACAGTAAAATTCAAGTGGACTGGATTGCATTAGTGGTGGTGTTTCCAACTTCCAGTTCTGTAAACATAATTTTTTATCTGTTTTAAACCTCTAATGACTTTTAATATGTTCTTAAGAGCTAAATAGGCAGAAAAGCACTGTTGCTTGATAAAATAAAGGCGTACTAAGAAACAGAAATTTATTATCCTGTCTTCAGTTTGTATTCATTTAGAACACAGGGTTTATGGACCTTTTAGTTGGGGTTATTTATTTCTTGAGGTTTAAAGAACATAGACTAAAACTGCTGGTTTTATTGCATGTAAATCTTGGAAGTAGTTATATTTAGATCCAGTAGCATTTTTGTCAATTTAGTATTTTTAAGCTTTCTTGCTTAAGCTAAGTCTGGTTTGTCCATATGGAAATTGACATGTGTGGACAGTATACCCATGATTTTATTTATGAACTTAATGAACTTACTTGTTTGCTGTAGTTCTGTTAGTGGTAGCACAGTTTTATCAGCTGTGAAGTTGAATTTTGCTCATACACATGGAAAAATGTAATGGCATCAGATAAATGCATGCACATGGCTGTGTGAGCTGCTTGTGTGCAGATACCTATCTGCCCACTCCTGATGTGCTTGATTTTGCAATGTTGCTGCTCATGGAAGTAAAACCTTGTCCTGCAACCCACTCTGCTGACTGATTGCAGGACCCCAGAACAACTCTGTGAGTGAGGTACAAAGGAAGGCCTTAAGGACAAAAAATTGAAATCCTAATTCAAGATGTGCACTGAAAAGTAACTTGGTGCTTTCATGTCCACCAACTGTGAAACTTCCATGAGAATTGTACAAATGCTCCCTCCTCCTTAATAGAAGTGTTCTGGATCCTGTTTTTCTTGACTAGAGACTGACAGCTTTTAGAAGTGTTGTAATGATGAGGTGCCATTAGCTGCACACCATTCACATCTTAAATTGCAATTTAATTGTTGTGTTCTTTGCTATTCTTGTCAAATAGTTGGGTATGGTCAGGATCTTGATTTCCAGCACTTCAACTTGCTCTTTATTTTCTTGTTTTGTAGGTTATTCATTTTTTGTTGAATTATATGTCTTTCTGTGATCAGTTGGCATGGAAACATGGCTCCTTTATAGGCCAGTTGCTTTTAGCATTAATTTGCAGGTACTTGTTTTTGAATGTGAAAATGGAAACCATTTATGTTTTTCATCATTCCCCATCATTAATACGTGCATGTTTTCCAGTTCAATGTAAATTATCTTGCCTTCTGTGTTACAAGGAAAAATGTACTCTTAAAGCAAGAAAAAAAAAGACTGCATCATGTGCACTGTGTTAAAAAGTTTTTAAATATAAGTTTTTTTACATACATATAACTTAGCAGAATCAGTGAAACAAAGACTAACCAGAAAGTACCCAAAACTTTAACAATGCAAAATGACACCACCCAGTTTTTGTTTCATTAATGTTTTTATTGACATTGCTCTTTATTTTTTTTATTATTGGCAGAGTGCACTTTTTTTTTTTTTAGGAGTTCACTGCATTTTACTGGGGAAAAAAGTTAGAAATTTGCTTTGATCTGTACTGACAAAAGTAAGGAAATAATTTCATTAATATTTGTGATTTTTAGTTAGTGGAGTTTGAAGTTCCTGAAATACCTCCATACTGGCAAGTGTCACATTCTGGGCTTCTTTTAGAGTTATTCGAGCAGTATTGAGGGTGCTGTGATCGTGTCCTGCAGCAACTGTTGCTTGGAGAAAACCAGGTAGAATTATCACACATATTACAGAAAGTAGTTAAGCTATTAGTATCTGTTCACATTTATAGAGATTTGGAACTCTAGCTGAGTAAATACTGTTTTAACTACCGATAACTATCTGATTTAAGATCTGCTATAAGCAGTTGCAGAATTTTTGTTTCCGGTGTAGTTGCTTTCAAGTTCTTTAGGATGAGATTTAATCTCATTCCTAACAGCTCCAGACCTTTGTCTGAAGAGATTTGTACAGACTGCTTATAGAGAATAAAAATAAGATCTGAATTCATGTACTTTGGCTCGTTCTTCTCCATCCTGTTCCAGGCTTCAGACACTTTGTTTCACTAACCAGTTATTAGGGAGCATGCAAAACAAATAAATTCAATTGGTACTGCTCATAACTCAATTTTACATGTTTAATAAACAGTTCCTCTGGCCTGTTTGGGTGTAGTACTGAACTGCTTTTTCCTTATTCTCTAAGTTAAAATACACACGGTTCAATTTCAAAGCCATAAGTCTGTGCAGCATGTAACAAATTTCAGTGAAAGCACAACCTGCAGGTTAGAAATATTTTGTTCATGCCACTTGCCCTATGTTATGAATGTCATGGTGTTACTCAGCAACCTTATTGCTCATTCCCTCTGGACAGTTTAAAAAAAACCAAACTGTAAAACAAAACAAACCAATCACTCTAAGTCCCACCCCCATATTTTTGCATTTCATATTTTTTTAAAATAACTTCGGTGGAAAAGAAAGGTTTTGCTTCATGTCAAACCCTTCTACTGAAACTGTTCAGAGCTTTCATGTAGTTACTTGCCAGTGGTTTTCTTGGAGGTTGAGAGAGTTTAGTACAGCAGATGAGGGCTTTTTTTACAATTTACAGACCAGATTTTCTCTTATTCTAATGCAGGGGGGAGAAGTTGGCCCTTGATGCTTCCTGTGTGACACTATCTCATCATGCAGAATAAAACCATTCCTTCCTCCCTGCAACCCCCCACTCTCATCCTCTCATCATGTCTGTTAAAAAAGAAATTGAGTCCCACACCAGTGGGACTCTTGGTGTAGTGCAGAGTAACTGGTGACAGGATGCACTGAACTGGTTTTTTCCCTCCCCGCTATGATGATGGTGCTCCTGGCCCAGGAAGGGCTGCAAACACACTGAGGATAAAACTCCCACTGTTAATTCACTTAATCCCCATACTGAATTGTAAAGTTTCTGGTGTAGATTGAACTCTTCTTTCATATTCATTCTGCAAATAAACTTTCAGTAATCAGCACAGCCTCTTCTTATGTATTTTTCATTCTTTAAGCAGATGTTGAGTGTGACTGGTGTCCCTTCTCAAATTCATTTATGCAGAGGTGGTAGACTACTCACTGAAATCAAAGGCTTCCTGTATGGTGGAAAGCTCTCCCATATTCTAGTGTGGGTCCTTGTAAGTGTCCCTAGAGAATTAAGTTGCTAGTCATGTTGTCCTTTAAATATTTTTGTCATAAAAGTTTAATAATCTTTATGTGAAGTATTTAACATAAGCTTTTTGGGATGTGTAGCTCTGATTAAATTGAGATTCTTATCTCAGCCTGAGAGTCACATTTCACAGTGTATTGTGATGATGTAGATTTTATAAGGAAATAGGACTAATTCATTATTAAAAAAGAAAAAAAGAGCCCAGGTGGAGTTTCTTCTTAAAGCATTTACTTCATTGACCAGCACCTGTTTAATCAGTGGTTGAATGTACCTTATTTTAATCTGGTTTACAGTGCAGATGAAATAAATTACTCTCATCTTGGCTACTCATGGATGCACAATTTTCATCACAAAGAGTTACTTTTCAGATTTCATTTGTTATTCTCAGCACTTGTTTTTTGCCTTCCTTTCGTAACTAGAGTGACAGTCCTGACCCAGAGGGATAGAACAAATGAAAAGATTGATGAAAATGTTTTAAAAGCCACAATTTGTTCTGAAATAATTGCTGTGCTGTCAAAATATCTAATAAGCAAAAGGAGAGTGGCTGTAGCCAAAGTTAGGGAGCAGAAGTAATAAATAACTTCTGGTTTTTTACTTTTGCAATAAACACCTTCACAAATTTGGTTTGCTTTTTATCAAGAAAATAGGGAAAATAATGTTTTATGAAGACCTTTTACTCTGTCTCAATCCCAAGGTCAAGGATTCAAGCTTCATGTTCTTCTGTGATGTTCTGGAAAATAGACATAATGGTTTCTTGGCTTCTGGGAGTTGTCTAGTAACTGTTGTATTGCACTGGAGAAGCTCTCAGCCGTCACTTTCTCCCAATTTTTCAGAAGTCACAGCCAGTAGGAAGCAGTTAAACTCGTTTCCCAACATCTTTCCCTATGCCGTGTCCACTTTCTGAGCAACAGAATGAGTTTCAAGTTTACTTTGCATGAACTCAGTGATGGTTTGATTATCTTTGAATGATAAAATTCCAAGTAGTGTGTTTCCTGTCGGCTTGCAAGAACAGAGTGCTCCTGCAGCCTTTCAGCACGCTGCTGTTTATCCTGCTAACATCTCTCCTGTTTCTGGTTTCAAAAATGTGAAAAATCATGGAGTAAGATTTCTTATTTGGGGATTTTTTTTTTTACTACATCCAATCAAATGGAAATCAGACCAATGTAATTGCTTCTCTAGCTGTTGTCAGTCTATATTTTGTTTCAGAAGGAGTCCATTTTTTGTAATTGCCTGTTTTTCACAAATTGTGTCACTGCAGAAGTCTGAGGCTGTCACTGTGAGAGGGGGAGATGACATTTGTGTGACGCACAGATGTGCCGTGGGCAGATTTTGTAAATGTCTCTGCCTGCACATTGGCGGACACACGAGCTGGAGCAAGTTTGTTTTTAGGCTAAATCACACAGGCTAGGATAAAACTATGAACTGTCATGTTAACTGGATTTACAGAGAAATGTAATAGTAAATGCATTTTCCAAAATACAAGCACTCAATTACAACAAAAATACACAGAGAGAAAGTGGCAAGAAATCCATGTTGAGAGTGATGAGTACCCTTTTGCATTAAGATTCTCTGGCTCTTAATAAAGGATTCAATAACTCCTTATATAATAGTTCCCCTGTAACTGATGTTTTCTAGCACTGATAAATGTTTTATGCAATTTACAGAGACAGAACATGATTTGTGCCCTGAAAAATTTATAATTATCTGCAAAGCATTTTAGTGCCTGTGAACGGACACTTTACAAGTTGAAAATGGTTAAACTGTGGAGACTAAAAGAAACCATAAAGCCTAGTAAAAAAATGCAAATATAGGTAATTTTTAAACACTTCTGGGTTTTCACCATCAGAAAGATCTTGAAATGTTCAAAAACCTTCCCTAAACCCCTTCAGCATGTGGTATGTGTGGGAAGAAGTATTTTGCTTCTCTCATCAAGTCATGGAAATAACTCCCAATTTGAACTGTTTTTCTGTGCAGCTTTAACTGTGATGTTGAGACCAGAGCCTTTGTAATTGAAACTCAAATTTCTACTTAAAGAAAAGCTCAGTAGAACAGCTCTGTTACATCATGTGCTTTGGTTATATTATGATTAAATGTAACATGATAACATAAACCCCGCTTTTGCCTTAAACTGCCTGTTTTATTTGGCACTTTGATTGTTGTTACTGGCTGGTTCTCAGGGAGCTTGTCATTTTTTATACATCCTGTTTGCTTACCTTCAAAATGAGTATCTTTTTAGAAAAAGCTATTTATTTAAGCTTGATTATTTAAGCTGCAGAGGACCCTGGGTGGGACGTGCAGGATTTCAATTTCACTGTTGTCCGAATTTTCTCAGATTTATAACAACACTGTTCTCTAGTTTGTAATCATCATCAGCCATTTTCTGAATATTGACAGAGAACACCAGAGATCAGGGGCTGTGGGAGGAACCAGACAGGGAGAGAGGAAAAAGCTTTAGGGAGCCCTTTGCAAAGATTTAGTGTTTGTCAGAGTTGCTTTGGTTTTCAAAAGAACATAATGAAGTGTAACTCAAGGGATTTTATTATCCTCATTTACCAGAATCTTCAATACTGTTTTAATTATGCTCATTTTAGCTGTCTGGACTATGTAGATGTGTGTATATATGTATATTTATTCAAGTTTTTAGCTGTCTGTCTTAAAGTTTTCAGCTTTTCTCTCTTTTTCCCATCCCTAAACAAGTCACAGTATTTTATGGTGTTGTTTCACTGTAAGGATTGCTGATACACAGCGTCCTGATCACATTTGATGCTTTCCCAAACTAAAAAAAAAAAAAGTTAAGGAGGTACAAAGAAATTGGAGAGGTCAGTGTTCAATATGTCAAGTATTTCCATACTGTTATTTTTAGTGTCATCGGAGTGTGTTCTACTGACCTCAAGAAAAATAATAAACCTTGTGAAAATAATTTGGTTATCCAAGGCCCCACACTTGCTTATCTTCAGACTTTTTGATAAGGAAAATAAGGAGTGTCCTAGGTAGTAGTTTAACGTTCTTGGGTCAAAGTACAGGTGTGCTGTTGGAGAAATTGCTTTCGGTGTTTGGGATCAGAATAAAGGAAGCCTTTGAAGTTGGCTCCACTTGGATTATTTGGTTTCTTTCTCAGAGACAGCATCCTGTACAATAGCTAGAATATGCAAAAAGCACAGAGAGCATAGCCATTAGCACAGGCTGCATTCAGAAATTTTATGTTGTAATAAATTCTTGGCAGTGTCTTTAAAACATAATATGAAATTAATACTCTGAAAGCAGTTGTAATGACAAAGGTAAAAAGTGGCGTTTTCTTGCAAAGCATCTTTCCCGCTCAGGCAATGGTTTAAAGGAAAACAAACAAAACTCCCAAACCTGCTGGAATAAAATAACTTGTTATAAGAGTAACATTTTAGGGTGAGAGGAAAAGAATCTGTTTTCTTTTTTTTTTCTTCATAGTTCAAATACATGGGAACATCAAGACTCATTCCTTGAGGGAATTCCTTTTTAAGTTAACGTTATGTGGCTGTTGAACCTTTATCAAAATCACAGCCAGGATGCTAATTCTGATAACTTGATTAAGTGGAAAGTCAGTGGTTGCATGCTTTCCATTGAATACATGGCTGAAGGAGTGAGGACAAGGGCCACCGAAGCACTTAATGTGCAGCACGGCCTTCTTTTCCCAACCTGTTCTAGTCTGGTGTTATTTATCTGCAGTATTGTCCGAAAAATCTCCAGTACCACTTCTGTGGAAAGTGTTTTAGTAAGTCTTGGCTTTAGTAAGTCTTGTATTACTGGAATGGCTCTGGGAGTTAATCATTCTGCTCCTAGTGCAATTGTTGAAACAGATTGTTTTTCCAGTTTCTGCCAGCAGGAATTTTCTGCCTTTTTTTTTTTTTTAAAGTCACACCCATCCACCAGTAAAGTTTATGGTCTGGAGTATGAGCTCAGTTGTATTTTAAACCAGGGTTTGGGAGCTTGTTAGGGTGGGTCACCCCCCAGATGTGGGGTGGTTTTTAATAGTCAGCCATGGTCAGTGTCCTGGGGGAGGAGGAAAGTGCAGCTATGTTCTGATCTATACCCAGCATATGGTGCATTGTTGGAACGTCTGTAATGCAGGCTTGGTTCAGCCCTCAGCTCTGTATTTTGGAGAAGCTGCCCCATCAGTAACTGGGATATTGATGTCCACAGTTGTGGGCAGACGTGGTTGCTGAGAGTCATCATTCTCAAGCTTGTTTGCTCTTAATTTGTAGGTCCTGTCCCCAAGTTCACTGCAGGGATTCCTATAAGTGACCAAGTAGTTTTTTGTGGCTTTTGCCACAGCGTGTGTGGGCAGGGGCATTCCTCCATTGTAAAACCTGTGGAATAACTAACAGGATTGGCAGCCCTAACCAGACTTCTCAGAATCTGAGATTGATGTGAATGAACTGAACTAGGACAGCTCCACTGTTGCCAATGTATTTATCCTCCCTCTTCATTCACTTATTACTTAATAAAGCTAAAAAAAATTGAAACAGGTACTCACTGTGCACATGCACATCCAAGGAGAGCTCAGTCCTTTATATGTTTTGCCTTTCTCTGGAGTTTGCTTTCATGTATCTGTTACTTGAAAACAACACTGCTGCAAGGTTGGTTTTTATGTGTGTTTTATTGCAGATACTTAGACTTTCTGGGTCTGGTACTCGATATACTTGTTACTGAATATTGTAATTTGTTTTGCTTTTTAAGCGGTGGTGGAAAATTAAAACATTTTACCATAGTGCATGGTGCTGTTGTAGCTTGTTTATTTTACATTAAATAGGTGTGATTCATACTGTTTTCAGTCTTATTTGGAAAAGTGTTAGTTAAGATTAGGCATATCTTTACAGCATGCTCCAAATATGTAATTTGAGTAATTTTTTGACAGATGTGAAATACTTCCAGTCTTCACACTGATGTTTGAAGTACATGTGTAGTAATAGAAAACGTTGCCAGATTATTTTGTTTCTCCTTAATGGAGCATTATTTCTGATCAAAGACTTTCAAGATGTGCCTTGTGGAATGTTTGGTTTTTTTGTACCCTGACAGGCACTTAGGAGATTGTGTGCACACTGACAGATGTTAGACAAGTAAGAGCAAAATTACTAGATTAAAAAAAAAAGAGAGCCTGGTTAGGGATCACTATTAAAAAGCACAGCTAAACCCCATGTCCTCATGGTTGTCAGAATAATGTCCTGAGAATGGCAAGTTACTGTGTGGATATAGAAAAGTAATGAGGAATCTTGATTCAAGTTCTGGTTGCAGCAAGGAAATGCAGAATTTTCTAAACAGAAGTCATTGCCTTATTTTGTTTTGATTGTACCAAAAGGAAAAATCAAGCAAGAGAGAATAATCTCAAATAGTTTGTGCTGAGGCTGTTGTGTTGTCTGCTTGCAGTGAGTGCTCAGGTGCCCAGGCTGTGAAAATTTCACACTGTGCCACAAAATTTCACACTGTGCCACAAAATTCCACTACCTGTGCCACAGGTAGTGAAATAATGATGTGGTGTGTGCAGAATTCTTACACTTGGAGGGCTGTGGAGCAGGGTGGTGATTACCCAGTGGTGGTGTTGGGTTTACATTTTGTCAGGGAAATTTTATTTGTGAGTGTCCTGCCGAGCTCTGGGCGCGTTTCAACCTCCACCATTAACAGGAGGATACGGCTGGGTGTGACTGCTCTGCACATCACTGGGTCAACACAGCACAGGAAACCACTTGTATTTTTCTTGGTCTTTTGCAAATTAAAAAGAAAAGAAGGAAGGTGACTTGTTCTGACTGAGTTCAGGTAAATAAAAAGCGTAGATACCAGCAGTGTTCATCCTCTGTGTGTTTCCAGTAAAGTCCCAGTGTGCTCAGTGTTAACCTCTGAGCCCTGGGGACTTCCACAGGCTTTAAATGCAGCTTATGCTCAATTTGCCTTTGCATGTGTGCTCTGAAGTCCATCTTGTTACCTGGAAAATCAGTTTGGGATTGTTCCTCTAAATTTTAATAAGCCTTGCAGCAGGTTCCTAAAATCTTTGAAAATACAGTTGGAACTAGTAAATGAGATGAGAAAAGGAGGAAATTAAATTTAATCTGCTAACTAATTCAGTCTTCTGAGGGTGGCTATCACTTTTGTCCCTTGCTGGTGTTCTTTATTTAAAAGTATTCTCCCCTGTGCCTCCCTCCAATCCTGCATCCCAAATCAAAGGAAATTGCATCCTGCTCATCTTGAAGGCAGCAGCAAAAAGTGTTGGCTCAGATTCTGATGGAATCATGAGATTTTCGTGTTGCATATTCAGCATCTAAATATGCTGAATATCAAAATACTGAAAGATGATAAATGCCTTTTTTCTTGCATGCATTTAACTGATCCTTGTACCTGAGTTGTATTTTAAACTTTACTTCTAATTGACTGCTCTTAGAGTTTTGCTCTAAGAATCTCAATATCTTGAACTTGGTTTTATTGTGCACAAAACAGTGAGTCTGCCAAAAACAGCCCAAAATGTAAAAAACCATGATGGTCATGAACTTTAAAATACATCTTTTAACTGTGGAGTTTCTAGGAATTTTAATAATACATATTGGCAAATCTAATTCATAACAGCTTCTGTGCTCATGTTATGAGGAGTATATTTTTTGTTTGACAACTCATTCTTTCCTTGAGTTAATACTAGAATTTATTGTTGAAAATGCAAATTTTTGTGGAGGTTTATGAAAAATAAGTGACAGCTTTCACTGAATTTACACCTAGGTAAGAATATAAAATAAAGTTAAATGCCAAATGGGTTAGCCTCATGTTACATGTGCAAGACTATAAATTAGTTGAATGTCCAGCCTGTCATTTTCAGGTCATGTTTTTGTAAATATTGATGAAATTTTTCAGTACTTTGCATTTTGTTAAGAAAGTAAATCCCTTTGATTTTTTACAGTGTACAAAGGGAGTCTTTTACCACAAATTCCTTGAAAAGGACATTGTCAAGGGATTTTTCTTCCTTATTTAATCTTTGCACTTATAAGAATCCCCAGTGACAGGAAAACTCACTTGCCAGGCTGCTCTCCTCCATTTCATGTGCCTCTTGGTTTGTGATTATAGGGTTACTGATAAGTGTTGTGCTTTTTGGCATTGATGTATTTTTCAGAAGAAAGAATAGAAGCATTTGTTTTGAAAAAAGAAAAACTCATTTAAAGAATTACATGGACTTTGCAAACAGATTTAAGGAAGTGAAAGGTAGGTCAAGTTTTGGGCCTACAAACCTGACAGTGTCCTTTACTTTTAATGTGCCTTATATGAGACACTCCTCAGCCTAATGATGTTACATTAATCAGAAGTAGAAAAATGTGAAATTACCTTGTTCATCATTAATTGGCCAGCTTTGCATTTCAGTACATTTTCTAATGAGAGTGAACCGTGGCAGCATACTTTGAGATCTCTGGTATTTGGCCAAAGCAATTGTTTCAGTTACTGTCAGTTTGTACCATAAAAGGTTGTTTTATGGAAGGTTTAAAATACATTTTAACAGCCTGGATTATGTCAGGGTGTGCTTTCTTACCCTGCAGTCCCAAGTATGCCTAATGGCATTGGCTTCTTCCCCCTTGGAGTGTAGCACAAACAAAGCACCTTTGTTTAAGGAGCAGGAGATGCAGGTTGGATTTGAGAGGGAGGAGGACACTACCTTGCTTAGGTAGCTTCTTCCCAGTTTAAAAAAATCATCTTGTACTAAAGTGTATCTGATCACTTGTAAGTCCCCATGCTGTCAAAGGTGTGGAGATAAAATAATCCACAGCCCTTCCATTCCTGCTTTTATTGCAGAGCTGGATGATGAGCTCATTAATCCCCTTGTTTGTGGGACCCACAGTCAGTTGTGCACAGGGTTGGCCTCCTCTCAGGTTCTGCAGCTGAACACTGGTTTTTCAATTCCCAAGTGTATTTCCATAAGAGCTGGACTAGAATGAGGTTTTGATAGGTTATTTTTTTTTTTCCAGGAGAGCTAGTCCAGACACAGCTGTGCAAAGGCACTGTGCTGTGAGCCACATGGTGAATAGCTGCTGCCTCAGGACAGCTGCTCTGTCTGTCTCTGCACCTTGTACCTGGTATTAATTTAGAAAAATTCCAGCAGCCACTGGCACAGTAGCTATTACTGGGATAAGAGCTTCCACCCAGATTATTTCCACATGGGGGCAGGGCAGAAACCCCAGACTAACAGCTGCATTCGAACTGTTGGGAAAGTGTTAGGTTTTTTCTTTAATACATTTAGATAACTTTAAGGGCCTGACTTACACCCAGCAAAACCATCAAGTTCAGAGTTAAGGCTTCTCACTCCATCTCTGGCACCCACTGGACACTTGGCCCTCCAGCATGGGGATTTTGGAGATGACACTGGATCCCTGCTCACCCAGGCAAAGCCTTGGCCGTGTGAGTGGTGCCCGCCTTCCAGGTAGGTGTATTTACAATACACCTGCTGTCCTGTCTTAACACTCCACTGCTTTCCCTGGAATGTTACTGGCCAGTGGCAGCACAGCAGGTGTGGTGGAAAGCCAGGAGCCCTAGGGGGAAGGGTACAGATGCAGTGAGAAGCTTTAACTTTGGGTTTCCTGCCTTCTGTGAGCACGAGTCAGACCCTTAATGTTGTTTTAATGTATTGTTTGTGTTTAATTTTTAGTAAAAATTTGAACACCATCCAGGCTACAGAGGTTGCAGTGGATAAGAAGTATAAAAGCTTTGGTTCAAGATTACAGGAGGCTGCAAGAAAAATTAAAGACATGGAAATGAGGATGGAATGACAGGCTGCTATTTTGCCTCAGAATACTGAAGATTGTAAAGCATTGAGAAAACGAATTCATGACCCTGGAAATCAAGCTCAGATTAAGAAATGTCAGGTTGGTAGGGGTTCCTGAAAGTCTTGAGTTAGGATAAACTGAGATTGTTTTCCTGTGACAAAGGTTATAGGATGTGGGGGTGGACGGTATAAATTTTGTTATCTGCATAATGTGAAATGCTATGCCGTAATACTTAAATAAGCCAGCTAAGAGAAATTATTTTTTTAATCACTTTCACGTTTCGTGTGTTCAATGTCACTTCTGACCACTTTACAGTTACTTCTCTCAGGCACAGAGTTGCATTATTCACTGCAAATGCAGGCATGGAAAACACTGCTCTTAAATTCACATTGCTCTCTGCTGCCTCTGCAAGGGTCTCCTGCAAAGCCCAAGGCACAGTGCAGTGTGACATTTCTAGATAAAAACCAGGCAGATCATATCGAAACGTGGAAGAGGAAGCTTTTCGTACAAAAGGTTCTGATTCACAGTGAAGCCATGTCTTCCCAAATATGAACTTTAAATAGTGAGTGCCACTGTGATGAAGTTCCTGTAAGTTAACCTGCATGGGGACTTCTGCCTGCCATTCTGCAGGATATTTAGGCAGAAAGATTGTGCAACAGGAAGTCTGTGCTGAATTTTAGAAAGGATTTTGGCAGGCGAAGGTTTGTAGGGTTTTCATGGTCAAGGTCACTGGATGTATTTGAGTTCTGAAGAATCTTTAAAAAGCTCAGATTTTCTCAGGGAGGATTTGTCCTTCTGGTTGTTTTTTTGACTTCTGTTCCTGTGCTTTGGGGCTTGGTCTGGCATTCCCCTTGGTACCAATGTTACACAAGTAACCTGGTTGAAATCTTAGATATACTGGCATGAGGGGAACGCCAGACCACACCTTTAGATATTTTACAGAAATCATTATCTGAAAGGGCTCTATTTAGTGCTGTAACGTTTCATGATTTTTTGAGATAGCTCTAATCAGAAAAGTGTTTCTCAGAAGTGAGAGTTTCTAATCTCATCTACTTTTTTGAGTTTGGACTATGTGCTCTGCTGTTGACAGAAGTGCTTTAGTTGTAGCTCCAAGGGAATCACCTGTGCCATATTTTTCATCATTCATCTGCAACAACTTCAGTATCAAAGTTCTCAGCTTGGGTTTTTTTGGTTTGTGGGTTTTTTGGGGATGTTTGTTTGCTTGTTTTTTATTTTAGCTGGCATTCAGATTTGTTATTGAAGGTCTGACTTTGCTGTACTGACAAGACCCTGACCATAACATTTCAGTTGTTCAGTGAGCAGTTACTCTAAGCAGAATGAAGAGGTCTTGCAAGGTCATTTTTGCATTTGTTTCTAGACATAATAGCATTTTATTAATGCTGTTTCATACAGCATCAATACATACATTTTTTAAAAAATGTCAATAAGTCTATAACCTGCTTCATCCTAGGATGTTTTTAAGTAAATTTAACAAGAAGTTTTATAATTAAATCCTCATTAAAAGATAGAATTTTTTCCATTAATAACTTAAGGATTTTTATGTTGTATATTCTGGTGTTTGTGTCTTGTACCATATGACTGATATGTAGTTTCTTTATTTAAAATGTCTGTATGAGAGTTATATGGCCATTTTGGTTCAAACAAGTATGAACAGTAACCTATCAAGATTCACAGTTTTCAACAATCACATATTAATGTCTCCCATTTAGTTTTGGTGGCTGAATATTACTGAAATGTTGTGTACCAGAAGCATTTCTAAGCTTATCTATCATAGTAGAGGTTAGGAATGGGTGCTTTTGCAACAGAGTATAATTTCCATGGAAAACTTAGCTGGTGGGTGTTTTTTTCCATCTAAAAAATGGTGAGAATACTGCAGAGTCACTCAGTCCACTGGTATCATCAGATGTGGGGACATGCTGGAAGTGGAACAGAAAAGAACCAAATGTAGTGACTGTTGTTCTCTTGTCTTCAGGCATTAAAACTGTTTGAATAGGTAAAGAATTTTAATGCCAGATTGTAGTGGTACTGGGCTGTCCTGAGTTGGTTAGGAGTGGACATGGAATTTTTGGGTTCAGGCTGGGCCACTGAGAGGGACTCTGAAGGCAGCAGCTCTGGAGCTTTCCTTCAGCCCCAGGCCTGAGCTGCTCCCAGGGGGAAGGTACATGCTCTTCTCATTGAGTTGTGAAAATCTCTCTTCCCAGCAGCTGGTTTTCTTTTTCCTGTACAGCTGGGATTCTACTGATTTTCTATCCACTTCAAATTGAGTTACCAGTCTTTCAGGACTTGATTTGTGACACAGGCTGGGACTTAAGATGCAGGGATTACTTGTAGAAGTTAACTGTGGCACCTCAGTCATTTGCTTTGTTGTTGGACTAACTTGGACTATCAAGCAGTGTTTTAAAATTCACACTGCAACAAAAATATGTTGAAATTTGTATACAAGAAATATCTAGCCTGATTCACTTGGCAGTGCTTAAAACCTCTTATTTTAAAAGAGGAAAAAAGATCTTGCACTTATTTTTTGTTTTGCTTTTCATTAAATCCTCAGGAAGTTCTTTTTCCCACCCATGCTTAACTAGTTTTTGTAAATGTAGTGGTTTAATATTATTCTCTGGAGTACTTCAGTGTATTTATAGCATCTGTATTGTTACAGAGATGCTCTCTAAATATCTTACGGATTAGTTTTCATTTCCAGACTCTGTAAAGAGATGTAAATTAAGTCTTCAGTTTGGACTGATTTTCCTTCTCCCAGATATTTGATGTGAACTTCTTTGTCACTCCACAGCGTTTGGAGTGTGATGTTGATTTAGGGAGGGACATTTTTTTGAGTTTTGTAAGAGTTTTCAGTGGTAGATTAAATATGATGTGTTTGACTAAGTTATATAGAACTCTTTGGTAAAACTTTCAAAGTCTAAGCAGACCTACATAGATCAGTAATTTGCCTGTAAACTTGGACACTACATCCTCAGTAAATGGAACATTTTGCTGTTTATAGGCTTTTTAAAGTTAAAATTTAATCTCAGCAGAATCATCATTATATATGTAAATTGAATACTGAAATCCTCACTGAGTTGCTTATGATATTCCATAAGCTCCACTCTTCTTGCAAGCCTGGGCAAGATATTTCTCACTCTTTCTAGAGCTCACAAAGATGTGGAATCCAGTCAAAACCTAAAGGTTGAACAAGTTTGCACAGACACTTTTTATTAGTGCAGTAAGGATGTATCTTTGAAGAAGAAGTATACTGTTCCCTCAGTGGTTTTATCCATCTTTCAAACTTCAGCCTTCTGAAGCTCCATGGCATTTCTTTGTAAGGTCTTCCGTGTTTGACAGCTGAGTGTAAACGTGTTCCTGTTTTCTTAGCTTCAGTCCTTGCAATCTTTTTCTGCCATCAGAATAAACGAGACTAGCTATAACCTATTTTTAATCACATTTGCACTTGCTGAGTAACAAATCTTCTCTGTTTCTTTGCAGGCATTCGACCTCCGATCATGAATGGGCCCATGCACCCGCGCCCTTTGGTAGCGTTGCTGGATGGCAGGGACTGTACAGTAGAAATGCCTATTCTGAAGGATGTAGCCACAGTGGCATTTTGTGATGCTCAGTCTACACAAGAAATTCATGAAAAGGTAATGTTTAAGAGGGAGAAATGAGGTGTTTTAGGAAATGCAGGGATTTTAATGATTTGGAACAGTGTTGTATCAGCTGTAATGTGTCGTTTCAATGTCTGTGGTGGGCTGTGCTTTAGTGTGTCCTTGGCTGGACGTTGTCCCTCTGCTTCCCTACTGAATTTAGGTTCATGGAGAGAGTTACTTCTGGGTGAAAACTACCACATGATATCTTGAAATGCTCCTTGGAAACATTTCTGGTGCTCAGCCTTTGCCTGGAAAGAAATCTCAAGTGTTGGATTGTCAGTGTGGGTAACTTTCTGATTTCTTTGTTTAGGCAAGGAATTGTGCAAGTTGGGTTAGGCAGCCTTGTGCACTGAGAATTGTCACTGCAGGAGAGTTTCAAAACAAATGCTGACCCAAAATTTGCATGAAAAATGTGGTGAATGTCAGCCTAACTTGAGAACACATGCAAGGAATTGAAAACTTCTCAGTCTTCATTCATACTGAATCTGCAGATTTAATGTTTGTTGAGATTTTTAATAAAACAAAACTGAATTTATAAGGTTCAAAGAAAATAAATGGATTGTTTTAATTTAGAGGAAACCCAAGTGTTTTTTTCCTAATTCCTTTTTATTTTATTGTATATCTAGAATTAAAATGTTATAGAATACTTTTTTTACTGTCATGTTGAGAAATTGGTTTTATTTTACTGTTTTCCTATCTCACACTACTGTTAGGAGTTACTACATGGAGTCCATTTACAAGGACTAAATGACACATGAAGAATAAGTAATATAAAAGCTGTTCTACTTTCATTAGTAGATAAGAGCAGTGTGCTCTTCAGGGGAACACTAAACATTGGCTACTACAACACCTGTATAGTTTTATGGTTTGCTTAAAATCAACATCATTTACTTATGATGCATCAAGACTGGGGAATTCCTGTGTGCCATGAATGCCTTGCATAAAAACAATGCATATATTCTGTTAGCAGTGGTGTGTAATAAATGAACTTTTCAGATCCTGAGATTGAGTGTGTGTCTCTCAGATTGCAGGTTTAGAAAAGTATTTGAATTACTGATAAGTGACATAGGTAATCTGTTGCTGGTCTTCACAACACTTCTGAATTGAGGGGATTATACTAAAGCTTGCATACTTTGCTTTTTATTATACAAAAATAATTAATTCTCAATGATGACAGTAATACATCAGGAAAATGTATTTTCACTACCTGTCAGTACAGTGCCATAATAAGGATTTTCACTTGTCCAAAGGATGAGACAGTCCTATTTGGGTCTGCAAGGTAATAAATTTCTACAACAAAAGTCACAAACCTGAATTCATTATCATACTGTTGTATTCCTTTAACATAGACCAAGAGTGTTCACTGTTCATTTGTAGTGAAAAATGACTATTTTTCACCTATCTTTAGAGGAATATTGTATTTTAGTACTGTTTGAATATGTTATTTAGGAATGGGACTTCGCTAAATATAAAATTGTTTTCACAAAAGGGTGTAAAATAGAGAGTCGCATATTTAAAGCAGGATCAAAAATGTTCATGTATTTATGAATGCACATTCGTGGCTATAATAAATTATGTTGGCCTGTTAGTTGAAATACAGATGTTGATAATAGAAGAGCTACTGAATTAATAGGCCAGCAGATACAGATACATTTAATGTGAAGTTGCAGGGAGCCAGCCAGAGGCTGGGAAGTTTAGGATGGGTTTTGAGAGGTGATTGACATTGATACTCTTAGGTGGGTGGCAGAAATGGGGCAGGGGAAAAGACATGAACCAAGAATCAGATGGGAAGGAAAGGAGTGGAAGACAGTTTGAAGGATGTCTAGGAAAGTAGGAACCCATATTAACTCAGCTTGCACAGTTGTGGAGTCTTGATCACAGGGCTGTGAAGAGTCATAGTTTGAGAAATTATTATTTTGGAACCTGTAGAAGGGGTTTCTGCTGGTCATGAGAGTTTCAGGGACAAGACAGTGCTTTAAAATAATGTGTTTTCAGTTTTTCAAGGAAAATGGAAAGGGGAATTTATTGTAGCTGTGAGATAGCAAAGTACAAGCTAGGTAGTTTTTCATAGAGGAGCAATCAGGCTGAGAGATTTTAACACATAAAGAAAGGTGGAAAAGAAGCAAGGAATTGAATGCCATTTGTGTGCAGGGTCAAAAGCAGGATTTTAGCAAATACCTTATTGTGTGTGCTCATTCAAGAAAGTTTCCTCCAACTGGTTAATTCTTGAGTTGCAGTTCTGTAGCAATTCCCTTCTGCCAGGCATTTGTCAATCACTTTTTATGGGTGAGGAGATTAAACTATGGCAAATAAGTAATAAATTTTAAAGTTGCAAATAAATAATATGTACTAGAACTATGCTTCATCTCAGGTCAAAGCATTTGTTCCCTGTTCCACTGCTTTGGAAAACAACTTCTGTGGTAAGGATACATTCCCTCCTTCTGAAAAATCAGGCTGCCAGTGCTTAAATGAATGCTGACAATTTACTGAGAGTGATCCAATGTTTTGAAATAACTTTGTAGTTAGAGGACATTTATTATACTTCTTCAGAAATTTACTCGTGTCAGGTTCTACTGGTTTTTGGTTTTGTCTTTGTTTCCCATTCTCCCTAGAAAAAGCAGTTTATTTTCAAGCCAGTCTGCAAGGCTGCAATAGATGTTTTTATCCCTTAACCCCAAAGTTGTGTTTTATTGTAGATGTTGCATGTGGCTGTGTGAAGTTGAGCGTTGCATTTGTCAAACTCTTATCATGGCATAACTGGGAGTTCGGTTCATTGCATCCTATCAGAAAACTTCTGTCATTTAGGGTAAAAATATTTTAAGATTTCAGTGTTTAAATTTCCTATTAGAGATTGCATTGCTGTCTGTAAAATTTACTCACTGTGCTTAAATTGGCTTTTACTTTACAAATAATGATGTGTAAATAAGTTGTCTCAGTAAGTATCTAAGACTGCTTCCAAGTGTACAGAGTGTTTTGGTTTGTTCTGCCAAAAATACAGTTGTTCATCCAAAAAAACTGTTTAAAAACACTTAGCTTGCTTCCATCCTCATTCCAGGTCAACTTTCTTTTTTCACTATCTCATGCTCCCTTGTCTGTTTGCCTCTTTTCCCAATCCCTCTTAGTTTCAGTGCCATTCACAGTTTCCTGCTTTTCCTGGCTCCTTGGCAGCCTACCCAGCACTCTGATTCCTGCAATGTTGCTGCTCTTTTCCACTTCTGTACCTTTAAAGGCATAACAGACTCAAGCACACCCTTGAGGTCTTTGTGTTGCTCAGGATTTTTCTGAGTTCATGTTCTTTGCTTTTTGGGCTTCCTGACCTTTGCTCTGTGTTCTGTAACATGGAAGTGTTGTGTAGATGGAGAGGGATAAATGTAAACAATGTGCAAGATCTGGTAATAGGCATCTCAACCAAGAAGAGAGAAAATAGTGATTCTTGCAAACCCAGATGAAAAGACAGGAAGTACAACTGATTAGGAGTGGTCTTTAAAACAAAATGTACAGTCTGGAAACAAGTCAAGAGTTTATTTGAAGCTGAGCATGTTTTTTCATTCTCTTTTTTTCTGTAATGATGTGTTTTGCTGCATCTTGTTGCAAATCAGGTAGAAGAAAAGAGTGTGTGATTGACTGGGCTTACAGCTTCAAGCATTTACCCAGTTGACCAGAACACTGATGAGAGCAGTGAGTATTCCTTGGGTGGAGGTGGGAACAGAGTCTATTAAACCTGTGCCCCAGCCTTTGCAGAGATCAGGGTAAAATGTGTCAGATCCTTTGACTCCTGTTTTCTGAGAACAACATAAAGTAATTTTCAAAAGGATACTATATCTCCATATTGGTAGTTTTCAGTTAAAAAAAATTAAAGCTGAACTTCTGTTCAACAGAACCTGAAAATTTTCAGTCACACTTTTACATAGGAATTAAATGTAGGAACAGTTCTAGTGATGGCAGTTTTATCAAAGACCATTTCCAAGAGGAGCTGAAAAGTGATAAATGTTTTGAAACTGATACAAACAAATTCAGAATGGCGTTGTTGTTCAGCTCTTTGATTAGTCCCTGTCACAGCAATGGTTTAGATAATTTTTCAAGCTTCCAATTCTTTGTTTAGCCGTAAAACTTGTGTTTACATCATCAGTGCTGTTTATATTCATGATGCAGTTGAAGCATTTTAGTTTTCCATCAGATTTAAATTCTCAAAGAACACAGATTGAAAGGAAGCAGCCTTGTTCTAAACAATACTGTCTGTTTGGGAGTGAGATGTCACCTCGGAGCTGATCCAAAACCTTGGAAATGTTCAGAAACCGAATGAGCTTTGGATCAGACTCCTTATGAAAGACTTGGGGAAAAACTGGGTTGAGTTGTCACCAGTGACTTCCTTAACTCATAATATCCTTTGGTATAGATGTTCAATCCATTGTATTGTGTGATAGACTTGACCTGAATTGAGCCTTATGAATAGACACAATTCAGCCCTTTTAATAGATCAACTAACACACAGAGCTCTGTTAAAGATTTCTCATTGAAGCCTTTTATTTAGTGAAAATGTTTTTGTAGTCTGTATTCTCAAATTGACTTCTGTCATTAAAACTGCATATAATGGTAAATCCTGGCTTAAAAAACTGGCTTCAATCTAGTACTTAAAAAGGAAGTTGTGTATATATATATATATATATATGTTATTTATGTAGTTGCATGTCTATTTGTATGTATGTATTTTTCAATGTTAGTTTTTTAGAACACTAGAAATACACTATCATATATATGTCACATGTAGTTTATATAGTGTATGGATATATAGGCTTTTAGAGAGTGTGTTTTCAGGGACCTGCAAGTAAGTTTTGTTTATGTTTGTGTAAAATATTTATACTTGTATTTATGGACAGTATAAACTTAAGTATTAATGTTTAGGGTCCTCACTAGAGAGTATCCTGGCTGAGTAAAGTTTATTTGGAATTGGTGGGTTACTGACAGCACCATGGATCATAGGAACCTAACAGGGAGCTGAGAGCTTGTAAAGAGAAGCAAGAACTTGTAAAAAGCAACACAAAATAACAGAGCTTTGGAGAGCCACTAAATCCCACTTGAGCACACTGGCTTTTCTTTTTAGCTTTAATGGTCTTGGTTTCATGTGGACCCTTTGCAGTGTTGCAGGGATGCTTTGAGAGCAGCCCTGAGTCTCTGCAGCCTTCCTATGTGACAGACTATTGGTTACAAATTCAACATGCAGCCGCTTTTTGCAAGTTAAATAAGGCAAGGCCTACTCTGTTTTGGTAAAGTACATTTGTTCCACCCAAATGTGCAAAATATCTCAAGTCTGTTGGTGACACTGGAACATATTTTTTTTAGAGATGACACATCAAACTTCAAGTCTAAGAAATGCAGCACTTAGTAGTTTCTAGAACCAGATTAAATACAGCACTTTCTAGTGATGATTTTTGCTTTTAAGATGGATACTTTGTCATATTCAACTTGTAATTTATAATTTTTTTTGTCTCTGCATTGAAGTAGTTTGGCATTTTATGTGCTGTGTTATGTTTCTGTGCTCTGGATTTGAGCCATGAATGTCTGGGATCAGCCTCTCATAGTCAAATCTGTAGAAGTGTCTTGAGATGTTCCAAGAAGAATAGGCCTTGCTGTTTAGTTATAATACATGTTTTTGTAAAAGTAAACAAGATGCTCAGAGTTCTTCCCCAGATAATGAGATGTGTGTGTCACAGTGGTGACTATACAATGTTTGGCATGATGACTAAAATAGTGTGATGCTGAAAGAAAGGGAAAAAGTGTAGATGAGCAAACATTTAGAAGGATTTCTGCCTTGGGTAATCAGTACTCAGGATTTATTAAATTCTTGGAAATAGAAATGTCTCCTACTACTGTGTCATCTGTTCCCTAAGAGCCTTGGTGACCTGGCGTGTTGTGAAAGCAGAGTAGTCATTTGGAGGCTGAAGAGCAGCAGAAAGACCTGTCCAAGCTGCAGTGATGGGAAAAGCTGTCAGCTCATGGAATAGGGAATGAAAAAGACTTTCAACAGTGAGCTGTAGTTTCACCTGGAAGCAAGTCTGGAGGCATAGAAATCAGGCAGGTGAGCTACATAATCATTTGGTAACAGAAGGAACACATGGTAACACATGGCCCACATTTTAGCTTTTGCCCTGGATCCTTTCTTCCCAGAAACACAGTAGCAGTGTGGGGAAAGCAGGAATGGCTGTTGGAGGAGCACAGCTGACTCTGCTCATTTTCTGTCAGAAAATTTCTCATTTTCTTTTTCCATTGCCTTTCCTTACAAGAAATCATCAAAGAGCATGACCTGACTGCCACATACTCAGGCTGGTCTGGAATTTCTGTCTTGCCTGCTATCTCACTCACAAGTTTGATCTCCTTGTAATAAAATTGTTCTTGAATTTGTTAAAAAGTCCATCAAGTTCATTATGGCAAATGATGGAGAAAAATAACATGTTCTCCCTGATTTTCTCAATGCATCTATCTCTTCTGTTAAATCATCAGTAAATTACTCCTGTGCACAGTTATTTTCTTCTGAAGATGATTTCATTTTCTGGAACTGTTGATATTTATGCTGGATATCAGTTTCATGTGTTATATTCAAATTTAGGTCAAGTTTTGATTTTACTCATTGAAAAACTTGTCAGACTTCATTGTGTGCATTTAATATATGTAATGACTGAGAATTAATGCAAATAATTCCAAAATACAGAAACTTTCATTGTTTTTTTTTAATCTAAGTGGCATTATTAACATTCACCAATGCTGATTGTTTCTAACTCAAGATTTTCTGCTATTATTTTCTGCCTTTTTGGCATATTTCAATCACATGTCCAGCAGCAAGAACCAGAAACATAATTAAATTACCAAATTAATGTGATAAAACACCTTGCAGGGTATTACATTTTTAGCAGTGGATTTCCTTGCTAACTAGCCCATAATCCTAGGAGAGGCTGAGTCACTAAAAAGAAATTCTAAAAGATTTGTCACTTGCATTTGCTTGTTCCATATCCCATGTGATGAGTAAATAACTGCCTGTGGAAATGGCTAGTGTCAGCATTAAGCTGTAGCTAGGACATATTTTCCCTTTTATTGAACACATTCCCAAGCTTTCCAGTACTTTTCTGTCTCCTCCTAGTGCCAAGCCATAACCTAGATGGGCCCAAAAAACATGTGCTAGTGGGTCCACACCAGTGCTCTTAGAGTCCAAATGCCAGTCTTTACTGGCTGAGTTAATAAAATATGCATGATTATGAAATGAAAATCTGCTTCCCAAAGTGAATCACTCTGCTACTGAAACACAAATGTCTGAGCCAGTTCAGCTGTGCTTTAACCCCTGCTGGATGCAGTCCTTAAAGCAATGGCAGCTCTGCATCCCTGAAATACACCCATCACTGGCCTGTTCCAGTCTGAGAGGAGAGGAGGCTCTGGCTGTCACAGAGCCTCAGGGGTGTGTCCTTGGAACTTCTGAGCTTCTTCAGTTTTAGCTCATCTGACAGCTACACAGATGATTCTCCTACAGCACAGGCATCCAGAGCAACCTTGGGAGGGACGGGGGAAAATAAATGATACCACACAGAACAGGGGACATGGCTTGTTGGAGACAACCAGGGTATCCTAACTTGACCTTGAGGCTTGAAGCAGTAAGTGCTGCAACTGAATTTGAAAAAAATTTCGGCATCAGTGAGGCTGGGAGGTCCTTGAACGATTTTATTTCAGCCTCTAGTGGGAGCAGAAATAACCCAAGGGCATTTCAGGTGGGCTCTCTGATCCTAAGAGGGACTGTTTCACATGTAGGGTACCTCAGGCTCAGTCCATGCCAGCTGTAATGTCACTGGAGAAACAAACCCAATAAACTGTGTTTGGTTTTTATTAACCCTGTGTAACAGCTCAAGGTAACACATTCTGGTGAGTGCACTCTTTCTGTTGGGAGCTGCTGGATGTAATCTCCAAAGGACTTGTTTGCACCATTAAAATCAAGTTTTGTGTGTGTGTAATCATTTTATAAGATCAGAGCCTGCAGCTGGTCTTTGAATTATGTTGTAGCTGCATTCTTGAAGGATGTGTAATTTCTAATTTTTTTTGCAGTTCTTAGTAAATGCAAATTCTACTCAAAGGAATCTGGTCTTTATCTGAGTTAAAACTGAAGTTCTCAGTCCAGAAACACATGTTGAAATAGCATAAATAATCTTGTGAAGTATTCAGTAATAAGTGCTTTTCTTTAATTTTTATGGACTTTGGTTTTTTTCCTTTTAATGTTTTTCTTTATGTATTTTTAAACACTGCTGCAGATCCTGTGTTCCAGTAATTGTAATCCTCTGTGTGCAAGACTGCTTTGCTGCAATGTTTTTTTTTAAAACATACATTGATTATTTTATGGACCTTGCAGTACACTAGGAAACTCTCATATCATCAGAAATAATTCAGATGACAGAATCTGTACATGTACCAGACCCAAAAGTCTGTTGAAAAAGAAATTTAGAGCCTCTGCAGAACTTCTGTGTGAAGTGTGTCATAGGAATCTTTTTAAGTTGTTAGAGCTGGCTTAGCTACTGAAATGATTTCTGCTTGTTTTGTGTCCTGTAGAACAATTGGGATATTAGCTTGAGCATTGAAGGCACAAGCACAGGGGTAGTGTTTTGAAGAAGAAAAATCATGCAATTTGCATATAAAGAGGAAAATACCCTCTACTGTCTAAAAAATAAATTTACATCAGCTGTGTGGGGCAGTGTCACTGTTTGGTAGCCGAATTGAAAATAGCTGGGCATGTCTGGCTCCCTTTTCCACACCCCTTCCCTTCTCCCTCTCTCCATACCACACCCCTTCTTAAGTGCTCTTGAATAGGTTGGATGCACTCTGACATAATTTGTCAGGGCCTTCTGACTCTTTTATTTTTGCTTTTTTGGTGCTCTCACAAGTTTTAGGGGGTTTTCTGCAGCATTTTTACTTTCATGCAATTTCTCATTTCTCAGAGGCTTTGGATTTTCCTGGATAGTGTCAAGTTTGGCATCTCAGTTAATACCAATTTATGTGACATCCAGTTTTCCATCAGTGAGAGCTTATTTGCAGTGTCAGTAAACTGAGGGGCAAAGGCTTTTGTTCTTGTGAGTGAACTGATGGATTTCTGTCTCTGTTGTAGAAGGGGTTTGTGATCACTGAGTGTTTTCCATTCAGGTGTCATCAAGTGGTTTAATAGGGCAGTGAATGCTTGTACCACTGTGTTTGTGAGGAGATACTGCTCTGTGACTCCATTCAAAGCTGAATGTCAGCTGCCTGAGCAGAAAATACCCACTGTGTGTGGGGAGAGTTTGCTCCCGTGCTGTGCTGCTGCTGTGTGTGCAGGTGCAGTCCAGTGGCACTTGTACTTGGGGTCACTATTGCAGAGCATTTCCTGTGGAATGAAGAGAGTTTTCCCTCTCAATAAGAGCAGAGGTACAGATCACTTAGTTCTTTTGAAGATGGTCCCATCATGCCAGAATGGAGAATTCAGATGAAAAAGGCTTAACAAGGGGCTGGGAGATATTTGGAGAAACGACCTTTAAAAAGAACTCGGAATCTTTATTTCATGCTTTTACTGTCTTTTATACTTGCATATGTGTATGAGATTAAGCTGAGATTCTGTGAAAGAAAAAAATCGGTATTTTTTCTTCCATTTTGTTTATAGGTACTAAATGAAGCAGTGGGTGCACTGATGTATCACACTATAACTTTAACTCGAGAAGACCTGGAGAAATTTAAAGCACTTCGAATAATTGTCCGAATTGGCAGCGGTTTTGATAACATTGACATCAAATCTGCTGGAGATTTAGGTATGGCTGTTACAAACTCTTATTTTGCATCTTACACTTGCCTCCAGAAATGGATAGCATCTAAATCTTTGTATTAATGTTTTCTGTGTATTTTATACTAGCATCATATGTAAGCTGTACAATTTTCTCATCAGAGTATAAAACTCATTATGGAGATACTAGCATTAGTTAATTAAGTGATAATATTAACAGCTTTGTGACAGAATGACAATCTGCCTGCTCAATATAAACCCAAGGAGTAAGGCCATAATTTTTCATCTCTTTCTTTTTTACTACAATTGTATATTTTAATTACTACCTCTGTAATCCAATTACAAAATATAAGTCCATCACCGTGGCATACTACTTCTGTTTGAATAAAAAATGAGATCGTTATCAACTGTCTGAGACTTATTTATGATGCATGAGATTTAGTACTAAATCACTCCATAAAATAGAAATACCGATTTTATAGGGGAATCAGTTGTTGCATTTTCAGAATAAATTGAGCTGCTGGAACTATGAAGAGGTGATGCTTGAGGTTTGAAAAAAGCAACAATCTGATCTGTACTTTTCTTACTTTAGGTTAAAGTATCTCCTGTCTGTAATCTAAATATGAACTTACCAATTGGAGTAAAGATTTTGTTTCTTTTCCAAGATTTGTGGAGACCAAGTATGTTTCCCATTGTGCTCTGGAAAGATCTTGGAAACATTCATTTCAGTGTGGTAGTGCTTAGTTGTAGCAATAGCCCCACTGATCTACTGAGGAGCTGTAGTTATCAGCTAATAATAAAAAAAAAAAAACCCTCACCTCTTGTAATGGTGGCAGAACTTTAACCACTCCTTGCTGAGTTTTGTAAAGAACAGGTCAGGGCTGAAAGTGAGCAAGGCTGTGTTTTGCCTGCTTTAACTGATGCCACAGTCAAACACGTGTTGTGAGCCCTAGAAAACCTGTGTGTGTGGAGAGATTGACCTGGGGTAAAATCCTAGATCAAAAGCCAAAATGTAGGTTCAGATCAAAGGCTCAGAGCAGTCAGGAGCCCAGTTTGTGGAGAAAATCCCTGATAAGATGAAGATCTTTGGAGGTTTGCTGACTGTCTGCTCTGCAGGTCTCTATGCTGGATTGTAACCCGAGTTATAACCTAAGTGCAGCCACGTAATTCTTCAAGCTACAGTACACAGCAGATTTGGGAAATTCTTGTTCATATGAAATGCTAAATGGCCACATTCCCCATCATTCAGTTCCTATCTTGTCATTAGACTGAGTTACAAAGTTAGGGTCCAACCTGATTTTATATCTCTTAATTTCCAAAATATTATTGTCCACTCTGTCAAAAGCTAGTAAATGGTGGAAAGATTACAGTAAAATCTCGGATTTTAATATTTAGTTTGGGTGAAATGGCTGGAATGAAATATTACTGAGACAAAGAGCCTCCCATTTGTTGAACTGATATAAGTAATACAACTCTTAAGGAGGTAATGTGAGAGTGATCTGCTCTTTATAAAAGACTTTGATTTGCATTTGAAATGTAGATTTAGACCAGAATCCAACGTATTACTGAACTTCTGGAGTAACTTTCCTCTGAGTTATTTTTCATACAGCTGGCACATGGGGTTGTTACTAGTTTTTCCTATTAAACATTATTTTATATTAGCACTTTAAATCTTCTCACAAAGCATGAAAATATGTATTTCATGGATAAAACATACTTTTTCTCCACTTTATTAATAGTTGACTAGAAAATACATACAAGTTGTGGGTGTAGCTGGATGCAAGTGAAGTGGGAGCCAGGTAATGCCTATTGACTCCTGCATTTTTCATCATTGAACCTGTGCACAAAATCACTGAAAGCAGTGGAAAATCCATTGATTGATGGATGTGAGATGAGAGTGTGTTGCTTTTCCCATGTGAAATGTCTCTTCATTTCCTTACCTCTCTCTTGCTGCTTTTTGTGGTTTGCTATGTCTCTGCCTTTCAAAAATGAGCTGCTTTAAAAGTTCAAGAAGAATCTGGAAAAATAAATTCCTCCCATGCAGGAGAGAAATTATCTGACTTTTGTTCCCTCGGTTTCCTAAGGAAACCTATTAAGGAAGAAAGTATATTATTCCTTTTCCCAAATATATAATATAATTCTTTAAGCTCCTTTTAAAGCGTAATTTTGTTGATGGCAGCTATTAGGAGACACATTTATTAGATTTACATTGCCATCTAAAACCTGCATTGTTGCTGCATGAAAAAGACTTTTTTTTGTATAAACAAATGGAGGAGTTTAATGTGAGGTACTTAGAGGGATGTTATTTTTTCAGTCTTTCACCTCTCCCTCCCAGCTGAGCTTCTTTCCCCATTTTTAAAGATGGTGAGTTTCCTGTTAGCATTGATGTTAGCAGGATGCTAAGATTAATATTCCAGCAAAGGATGCTGGTGTATCTTCTTGTAAGTCTTAAGGGCAGTGACTCAGCAGACAGGCTTATCTCTGCAGCAGAGGAAAGAAAAATAGCTCTGTAAGTTCCTTGTGCTGGTTCTTTAGTGATGTAGAGAAAGCTGTAAAAAAGTACTTGGCAGCAGAATAAAGGCATTTGAATGTAAAACATAGATAAATATAGTATGGGCTTATTATTTGTCATATTACTATTGATGCTGTTTTTGAAGAGAATGTTTATTCTTTGCTTCCTAAGATACTCCGGCATTAGCCGATGACTTACTGAATATTTAGTTATGTAAAATCCCAAACAGTGAAAACAGTTTCTGGGTGCTTTTAGGATACAAAACACTTTTTTTTCTTCACCATGAAATTATGCTCTGTGCTGTTTGTTGTCTCAGTCAGCAGAACTGAGACACAAACATTTGTGGGAGCTGGTGATTAGAGAGAGAACATGCAGAACATGGAAAGACTGAAGAGAGACAAGTCAAAAAGGACACAAAGTTTTTCAAGCATTTTGCTTAACTGCTGTGTATTGAGTACCGAAAGGTAAAAAGCAGAATAGGATAACTTGTGTGCAATTACAATCACTTGGTGCTTCATCTGTTTTTTGAAGTAAAATAGGTTTATTGTGAGTCTTGGATCAATAATCCAGCTTCCACAGGTTTCTGTGGAAGTCTGTAACACTTTAAGCTGCTTGATGTTATGCTAGCTTCAAGTGGCAGCTTTTAAGCTGTTAGGAACATGGACTTACTTGGCATTACCTTTGCATGCCGTGCAGAAGCAGATTTTGCATTTTCCTATTGAAGATTAGATGGGTTCTGTTGAACGTGGGGTACCAGGAAAGGCCTGGAGTTCTGTTTGTTGTAATTGTAAAAAACCCCGTGCAGTGTGTAACAGATTATCCTTCCCTGTGTCATGGTTATCTATACATGATGTAGAATTGCTAACAGTCATCCTGTGAAGGCTTTATAAGAGTTGCTGTCATTATAAATTACTTTATCCTTTTTGTAACTTGCATAGATAGCTTGTGGGAAGCTATTTGATCCATGATGGAAAGCTAACTCACACAATTAAATTTAAACTGTGATCACTGACCACACTTGAGAGCAAAGCAGATTTCATCTTCCTATTCAAAACACCAAGCTCAGTGGAAACGTAAAATGCTTACCAAGACTCATGTTCTAAACTATGGGACATCTTCAGTGCTTTCCTTCTGTGGTTTCAGTGGCCTGTTTACTGTCTGACTTAGTTTGCAAAAAATAAAAGCATGATAATTAGTGATAAAAAAATCAGAGAAATAAGTTGGCACATACTAGTCAACTACTATGTCAGGTAATCTGCCTGCCATTAGAGTCAGAAACTTAGAGTCAGAAATTTGTGCAAGACATGTTGAAATACCTGTAATTTCAAACATCCTGCTCCTGTGTTGCTGTTAAATGGGAAAAGTCAGCCTTGTTTGGAACTGGCATCCTCTCCTCTGCTTGCAGGGATCGCCGTGTGTAACGTGCCAGCCGCCTCCGTAGAAGAAACGGCAGATTCCACCATGTGCCACATCCTGAACCTGTACAGGAGAACCACCTGGCTGCACCAGGCCCTGCGGGAAGGCACGAGGGTACAGAGCGTGGAGCAGATCCGGGAAGTGGCCTCTGGAGCTGCCCGCATCAGAGGGGAGACCCTGGGCATTATTGGATTAGGTACGTTGTCTTCCTTCCTGGTTTCATGCTCTTTGCTGTCCATTGCTTTAAAAAAACAGTGAAGCTTTGAGCTATAATAATGCAACGTTTGTTCATTCCACGTCAAACATTCATTCCTGATGATTGTATAACTCAAATGTTTTCCCTTTAGATGTAAGGATTTTCCTCAGAACACTTATTTTATTGCTGATGTTCTCTGAGTTTCTCTATGTCCTTCTGTTGCCATATTGCTGCTGTGAGGCACACTGCTTGTAAGGGGAGACATCATCACTTCCCTTTTCCAGGACAAGGATCCTGCTACCTCAGCCCAGTTACATGTGTATGTTTTATCCTTTATCCATTTTCATGTCTGGTTTTGTTTGGACTTGTCTTGGTTTGGAAGGACAGGTATCTGTCAGGGAAAACCAGAGTTTCCCTTGGAATGGAGAATATAAAGCCCCCTCCCTCCAATTTACTATAATTTTGCAATTAGGAGCTTTCAGGCAAAGATGGGGAATAGGAATTAACAGTTCTTTACTAGGGATATTAAAAATGCAAATGCAGTAATACAAAAAAAAACCCAACANGCCCCACCTGGTTTAACAGCTGGGCTGTGATCAGAAGGCTCCACCCTCCTCCCCCTGGAGTTACAAGAGATAAAAAGAAAAAAGAAACCATTTCCCAACTGCTCTCTACAGATGAAATAGAATACCCTTTTTTTTTTTGGTTACCTAACCCAAGACAGGACTTTATTCCTTTTAGACTTTTTTACATAACTAAAAAGTCTTTGCTTCAGTAACATCCTGCAGAGCAGTTACTGTGTGCATTTGATTGAGCTGGATCTGAAATTGTATTTCAACTCTAATGAGAGGAAGAATATATGCAAGAAAGTTTGAAATGTTTCCAGACCTAATAAAATCACCTACTTACCTCTCAGAGTGACCCTAAATGTTTTTCAGCATCCAACAGATGGACAGGCTTGCTTGAGATGAATTAATTACTGTCTGTTGCAGAAGTAGAGAAGAAAAACAAGCAAGTCCGTTTCTATATAAAAATTATTCAGTCATGTGCTTGTCTTACACAGATCTGATAGTCTGTGGATGTAATTGCTGTGCTATTCATCCACAGGAATTATTAATATGATTCTGACAACAAAGCATCATATTTAAATGACTGCTCCAGTTACACATTGCTGTCAAATAGCTCAAGTCATGAACTCTTACTTTTGGAACCTGAAAATAGCCTGGTTACAGAGTACTCATTTAAATGAGCGTGCAATACACCAGAACCATCTTCACAATCAAAGAATTGCCTTTGAAATACGACTTACAAGAAATTAGTCATGAAGCTGCTTTCTCAAATCCATACTAATTTTAATTATGCATCTCATTTAAACACACAATGATTATTGTGCTCACATTAATAGCATCTGTACATAAATAATAAGACAGTTGCCTGCAGTGTTTCCAAAATGGAAATGCATACCTGGTTTTTGAAACTTAAGCTTTGGCTCACATGCAATGTGCACATTTGCTGCAGATATCTTTACTGTTGTCATTCAGTTTGGTGTTTTTACTGAACAAATTCAAACTTGAGATTAGAAAAAAAAGTCTTTTCGTTATTGACTTCCTTAAGTGAGTTTTGCTGGTTTTGTGCTCAATGACTGAAAAGTATAGAGGAACAAATGGGTGATCAGACTGCCTGTATGTGTATAAAGCTTTACAAAATGCTAGGTTTTGGGTTTAGTTTTAAAAAGCAAGCCTTTTGTGTGCATGTTACACTGTATAAGCTAGTAAAATCTGATTTTTAAGGGTACACATCTCTTGCAGTTACTGACAGTCATTATCTCTAGCCTTTTGTTAGTCCTGTATATTTCCTACTATAGAATATTCACAATTTCACATAATGCTAAATTGTAAAGTCACTTTTGAAAACATCCACTCTTCCTTCTTGTGCATGTGTGTGAATAGGCACAACATTTTGATACTGACCTGTTCTAAAAAAATCTTACAAATCTGTATTAATGAAGAGTTAAAAATATAGACTTACAAGATTTACCAGAATTTCTGTGTGAGCACTTCAGGTACTTAGGCTGTGGTGTGCACCCTTTACTAATACAGATCACTGCAAGAGGTCACCTGTCCTGAGTTTCAGACTGTGAGATGTATTTACAACCAAAGACTGTTGTCCTTAGGTTGTGTTTCTTCACTAGTAGCCTCTCCCCACATGTGGAGGTTTGCCTCAGTTTATTATTTAGACACATCAGTGTCAGAAGTGATGATCCACCCAAATGCTATGAAGAGAATGTGTTACACACAAAAGAAACAGTTCTCATCATCTGCTGCTAAGCTCTTTCCTCTGTTTCTGAGTAGCCTCTCAATTTCTGTCCTTCATCATTAAGATGTGTCTGAGATCATCTCCTCTCAACCACAACTATGTTTCTCTATTCTTGTCTTAAAAGTTGGTCTCTTCAGCAGTGGGTTGCTTAAATTTATCAGTGCTGCTGCCACAGCTAACTGCAGACCTTCTTAACATCTGCTCCTGGGCTTTTCTCTTTGCCAGAGAGAAACACCCGAGCTCTTGCCTATCTCTGTGCTAGGGAATGACTGCATCTCCAAAGTTTCAGCTACTCACTTCCTTATCCACTCATCTAGCCAAGTTTCGTGACTCACTTGCCTTCTTTCCATCACCCACTCTCTTTCCCTCCTCTCATACATATTCCTGCTTTGACACTGGGTCTGTCCTGCTTAATCCTATTACTCTGTGTTCCTCCTTTAAAGTTAACCCCATCTCTCATCCTCTGCTTGTATTGAGCTTGAAGATAAGCAGGGACTCAACAGGATAATGCCTCCTTGTAGGATCCCATCCATCATTGTTGTGTTGTTTGGTTAGCCCCTGAGCTCCTTAGGGCACAGCCCGTGCCTCTTTCTGTCTTCCTGAAGTGTCTGATCCTTTGAGCCTTACATAAATAATAATATCACATCATTAAACAGCTGTCTTTGTCACTTCTAATCTTTATTACTATCCAGTGTCCTGTATTTTAAGTGATGCATCACAAGTGTGGATAATAAGCCCCACATTTAATTAAAAAAGCGCTACCTTTTCACCTTATATCTAGAAATGTAGGGGTTTTTGGGTTTTTTAAGGAGGAATATTTATGAGCAGCAGCACATAAGTACTTAGATGAACAGACATCTGGCCATGGTTCTGCTCTAATGATAATTTTACAGCAGTGAAGTCACACTCCCTTTCCCTTCCTTTTCAGTGAGAAATGCTGACGACTAATGACTAATGCATTTCCTCACCCAGGAAAGGTGAAATTGCTCTAAATAAATTTGTCTCCACATCACAGTGAATGTCATCACTCAGTTTGTCTTTCCTCACCTGCTCTATTCTCTCAACAGTCCCAGTGCCCTACCTAGATGCTTTGCCAAATCACTAACCTGTGTTATAACACAATAAGGCTTAAGAGTTGAGTGGTACTGCTCTGCAATAAATGATCCACTCCTAGCAGTGCTACTGGCTCTCTTAATGTGCTCAGCAGGAAATGTAACAAAGCAGCACTCTCCACATTTCAGAGTTCTCCAAGAAGGAGGAAAAATTACTCATCTTCTCTATTGCTGTTGCACAGGCTGGGAAGAGCTGCTAAGTGAAAGCATTTTTTCTTTCTGTGGAAGTCCTCAGGCAGGTCATCATCATCGTTTCTGTGTTATCAAGGTCATGTTGTAAAACTTTGTAATACCAGCATAAGATGTGTGTATTGCCCAAGGGCTGAGCAGGGTCCTTGACCTGCAGCTGCTGTATTGTCACTCTCAGATCAGGTCATTGGCAGGGTCAAGGTCAGCACATCTATAAATTGGGACATTTGGCTTGGGGAGATTTGGGAGACTTGCAGGGGAGTGACTGGATGAGGCTGTAACAGGAGACTTGGGTGTTCGAGTCTCTCTTCTGAAATGATGAATGGACCTTGCTACAACTCTGATTTTGAAAATAAGCTTTTGTTGCTTTCTGCTTTTTTTTGCAATTGTATGCAACACTAATTTTCTGCAGTTCTGCTCACACTGCCTACTGAGAAATTAAGGTTTTGAGATTAAGATTTTGCCCTCCCTGGAAGCAGCCATGAATATTCATAACAATTTGATATGCTCTTAACAAAGAGTTGTCCCAGAGGTGGGACGCTTTGTGTGCTGCATTGTCCTCAGTGTGTTGAGGTAGGTTTTGAACCACCCCTCATGCCCAGGAGAGTCTTATATAATAGAAGCTTTTCAGGAAAGGAGGAAAAAAAGGTCAAAATTTTGTAGGTGTTGTTTATGTCAAATGGTAATTTAAAAAGAAATAGACGAATTCCCTGTGTCCAGCTGTTTAATGACTAAGACTAAACACGAATTGTCAATTGCAGAAGAGTTATATCCCATAAAATATTTGTAATAGGATAATTCTGGTTAGAAATAGAGATGTGATTCCCAGGTGTTTCTGAAGGAAACTTGTCTGCCCATTGAAGAAGGCTTTGTTTATTAGCCTGGGTGGGGTGAATGAAGAGTGTAGCATTAAGTGGAGATGCTGTTGTAAGATATTTTGCTGGTGTGAATCCCCTCAGGTATCAGTGTTGTAAAGAGTGTAAGAAAAGAACAGATGACAGAATAGTGCATGTGAAAATGAATGGAGCTGGAGTAACAGTTATATGCTTTGTTAAAAAAAAATAAAGTTTACAGTTGTGTGACTGATTCTTTGAGCTGTGAACATGCCAAAATTTGGAAACAATGCAGTGTTTGTGTTGAAAATTTTCTAATTAAAATTTATAAAAACAGTTTGGAAAGCAAACAAATAACATGCATGCAGGTGTTGAAATGAAAGATTTTGAGGAATATTCTGACCTGGTGTCCCCAAAGAAAAGCAGACAGCCCCTGTCAGATTGATGTACTGTTTAATATTCCAATCACATCTGTCACTAAGCACTGCAGAATTGCTGTGCTCATGTTAAGTGATCAGCAAAAACCTTTCTTCCTGTGGCTTCTGAAGTTCATTCAAAGAGAAACTGAAAAGCAGAGGGAAATCCCTTCAAGCAGAATTGGAAAGATATGAGATTTCCCTGGGTTGGTTTGATGCTTTTTTGAACAAACTTAGATGTTACAAAGGAAAACTTGTTGACTTTTTTTTTTTTTAAATTAAGCATTGTTATTATGGTGTGTCACGTTATGCCTTTGAAGCATCTTTATCCAACATTTGTAGTACTCTAACATGAATATCTGATCTGTAAAGTTCTAACTTGAAAAGTGTGTTAGTTGTCACTCTTCAAAATGCCTGTAACTCATTAGATGTACTCAGGGTTTTTTTCCCCTCTGTGTTTTACTGGTAGTGTGTCAAAGGGAAGTCCACACCTCCTGGTACATGTGGTATGGAGTCATGCCCATACAGCACTTCTGGCCACAGCTCTGAAATAAGGCAGTAAGGAAAGTAAACAAAAAAGCCAAGTTCAATGTGAATTCCAAGTGGGACCACATTCTTCTTAATTAGGTGTCATGTGATGTATGTGTTTATTTATTTATTGTTCAGGTAGCTGAATAAAATTTATTTTAAAGTCTGAGAGGACAGAATTCTTGTAGGCATTTTAATGCTGGAAGGAGGTTACTCAAAATGAGAGAAAATACCAGAAAGAGAGTCCGTGTATTGAGAATGGTTGCACTTCAGATTAAACAAATTATCTGTCATTGCATCCATTTTTGAGGATTAATTTTATAGCTTTTTATTAAAGCCAGCTGGTTTGACATGGTAAGGATAAGCCCTTGGCAGGATGTGTTCACAGGAGTGGTGTTTTGCCATAAACAGGCCCAGCAGGCAGGCCTTGCATTACACAGATTATTGCAGATTACGTGACATCTTGTGGCATTTCACATACCTGGTGACAGAAGTGCAAACCTGCTGCTCTGTTCAGTGTGAAGCAGTCCAGATGTACATTCCTGGGTGAGGATTCCAGGTGGGATGGGAGACACCTCCATTGTCTGCAGGGTTGGGGTTTGATAGGAGCTCTCCCAGTAGGAAGGAGGAGCCTCCCAGCAGCTGCTGCTCCCATGGTGTGTCTGTGTTGTTGCAGGGCGTGTGGGGCAGGCAGTAGCACTCCGTGCCAAAGCCTTTGGCTTCAGTGTGATTTTCTATGACCCGTACCTGTCGGACGGCATGGAGCGCGCCCTGGGCCTGCAGCGGGTGAGCACTCTGCAGGACCTGCTGTTCCACAGTGACTGTGTCACCCTGCACTGCAACCTGAATGAACACAATCATCATCTTATTAATGACTTCACCATAAAGCAGGTAATGATCTCTAGGGGTGCCCTCCACACCGGTGCTGCTTGCCAACTCTGTATAGCATTTATTTCTGTAAACAGGCAGATTAGCATTTGATAGAAATCTTTCTCTTTTCCTGCTCCAAGAACAAACGGGTCTATAATTGATTAGGAACTAGCTGGTTGCTTATGTATTGTTGCTTTTCTTGTCTTTTTGGCTCAGTAACATTGCATTTGTGGAAATAATTTGCTGTTCTTAATATCACTCAGATTTATTGAAGTGACATTGATGTAAAAGCACCTTTTCTGTGTTTTGTAGCTTCTTCTTTACATGTGTATTTTCAGGTAGCAATTCTGCTTTTCACTGTTGTCCCTCAGTTTGAGTTCCTTCGATGCAATATAAGGATTATGACTAAATGGCTCCCCCCTGTGCTCAGCCCTGATGTTCACAGAGCACTTGAAGGATGGAGCTCATTTACAGCATTGGATTGTTGGGAAAAATAATGTTTCTTGGAATTAGTTCTAATTTCTCCCTAAAGTTGTAGGCAATATGTAAAGTAATTTCAAAATCTGGGTGTAGTAACTGCTCCATTATTGACAAATTTGATACTAGAAGCCAGACACTTAATGAAAAAGTTTGACTCCAGCTTTAGTGTAGGTGACAGCCAGAAGTAAAACACAGAGACATAAGAATGGAGTTAATGTACAGGAAAGAAGCCCTAAGACAGAATAGTTGATTTGTCTGTCTTTACATATCTATATCTATCTATCTATATATATATGTATGTATGTATGTATAGTGGGTTTTATATATTATAACAATGCCAGTAGCACTCTTTGCAGTAAAATCATTGCTTACCTTCTGAGAAATAGGTTGTATCTACTACACTTGAACTTGGGAACTGAAGAACTTGCTGAACGTGTCCCACAGTCATGTAGGATCGTGGCAGAAAAATGACAATGCAACACACTTCTTGATTTTTGAGAGTTCAGGGATTTTGCAAATCCATCACAAGATAAAATCAGGATTTGAGATTTAAAAGTCTAAAAAATTAAGAAGCTTAAAATGAAATCTAGGAGACCAGAGCTCTGTCCCCCTGTCTTGAATATTATCTTTTGTTGTATGGCTGGGTACATTCAGAGCTTATTACATGGTGAGATATCTTTTTAAGCAGACATCCAGACTCAAAAAGCATCGTGCTGAATTCTGTGGGACCCCTGAGCATTGGTCACTTTATTATACAGCAGCTGTGAAACTGGGGCCAGTTTACCACAGGAAGTTTTTGAGTGGAGGCAGAGAAATGTGTTGAGCTTTGGAAAAGGCACAGTGCATGAACTGAAGAAACAAACAAAGGAAAACATGTTAAAACTGAGTAATACCTTCTGAAATTAAATGCCTGTAATAAACTCTGCACTGGAAAGTATCTTGTAAGCATTTGATTTCCTATTTGTTATCCTTCATGATCAAAGCAAGGATTAATTAAAGTGTTAGATGATGGTTCTTGCTTTGGATAGGACTTTGGGTGAAACAGTAGTAAACAGATAGTAAAGTGAATGTGAAACCCATGAAATGATAACCCCTCTCACTGCTTAGTTTGTGTTGAGCATATTCTAATTTAGCCTGACAGATGTTGGAGTTGGCCTAGAATTTCTAGAAAGCATTGCATACCATTTTTGTCCAATATTGCATGCTCATGTAATAACCAGTTTTTAAACAAAGTACAGAGAAGTATGGTGCATTTCATTTCATTTAAGTCTCACCCTGAATTTTGTTGAGTCTGAAATGACATAAAATGTTTTTGAAAATTTGGTGTCTGTCTTCTCTTAGGTAACTTTTCTAGCAAATTAAATCATTATTCTGTACAGACATCCTGCTTGTCCTTGTAGTCAGTCCCAGAGTAGCTCAGAGAAGTATTTCAATGAATTTGTGGTATTCAGGTGCTCTTAAGAGATTGAGGTCATCTTTAGTTATACAGATTTGAGAAAAAACTGCAGTTTAAACACAATACTTCTATAAAGGAGCTCTGCAGGTTTAGTGTAGGTGAATTGAACAGACGTCAGCAGTTCCAGCTGTGAAACTCTTTCAAGCTTCCACCCATTGTTAAGGATCATCTCCAGCTGCATCCACCCTGACAGTTTATCATGAGTCACATAATTCATTCCTTCCAGAATGCAGTTATGCAGACATGTTCTGTTTGATTTGAACGTGTCCTAGTGCTAGTTCTGGAGTTTTGTAAATAGTTCTAAAATGAAAATCCGAGCAAGGTTGTTGGACAGATTGGACAGAAGATTTTAGCAGGGTTCACTTTAAGTGAAATGTTCACATCCTTCAGAGAGCCTGTAAATACACCAAGCTGTACTTCAAACTCAAATTACCAGTTTGCACAGAAATGGGAAGGGTGTATGAGCTTCCACAAGCCTTTGTGGTGTGTCTGCACAGCTGTGAGTGGCTCTTGGGTGAGCCCACCTGTGCTGCTTTTGGTACAGTTCCTACAACTGACCCAAGAACTGGAGATGCAGTGATTGTTCCCATAAGGAATCTCTTCTTGTTAAGATCCTGTCCCAGTTTCTTTGCTGTTCTGATTCCCAAGTTAATTACATAAAGCTGAGAGAAGCATCTTCTAGTTCTGCTCCCCCAAGTGCAGTTTGGTTTTGCTGTATAGACCAATGGATGGTTCTCCTGAAGGCTCAGGAATCTGCAAATGAAGAGAGGCAGGGCCACATTAAACCTAGAAAATTGGTCAGGATAATATGGTGGATTTTTTCTTCATAAAACACTGTGAGCATGTGCATATTGATATCCCCTATGACCTCATTAAAAAAAAAGATAAACTGACTTATTCCTTGTTGTTGATGAATTTGGCATTTTGAATCGGTATTTGAGTGTAAGGATCCATTTACCTAAGGTTTAGTTTGATGTGTCGGTTTCATGAAGTTGAGTTGGTGTCAAAATGTTGAGATTTGCTTATTTTTATGGAGAGAGACGACATCAGTACAAAATGAGGTTTTCATTATTCATTTTCACAATGGTTCCCAGTCTTCATGTGCTTTCCTTCATGCACAGAGGTGTTTGAGACATCTGTCAAAGATGAAATACCAGGGTGGCTGGAAGCAGGATGTTGGAATTTATGTTTATTTCAGCACCATTTCTCTTATTTAAGATGCCACTTTGTTTTCAAGTTGTGGATATATTACGGTGTAAATTCCTGTAGTTCTCCCCACACTGATTGCAGTGTCATCTACAATGCTAATCTGCACAATGCACAGCACAGCTTCTCTCCTGGGCACACAGCGTTCTCAACCAAATTCATTTTCATGCCTATTAATTGAATAATGGAAGAATTCTTTAGACCTTTATTTGAAAAGTCTCACAGGGGAGGAGGAAGCTGAAGTAACAAAAATAAATAATACATACATCTACTGTGTTTTGGCAGCTAAAGGGAAAAGCGTTTGAAAATCCAAAAGCATTGATTTTTCTGAAAAATTCATGTAGGCTTTTATTTGTGTGAAAGTTGAAAGCCACAAAATATGAATTTGTTTAAGAATGTGCTGTAGTTTCTGTCTCATGCAATTTCACAGTGAAATAAAAAGGCATAAAATGATCTGTCACTTTCATATGCACAGTTGTATCTTTTGATCATGTTACTGCACAATATCTGAAACAACGCTTCTATTAAAAGACACTACTTACAAGAAACAAAAGGTTATTAAGTGCTGTGAAATAGCATTTTATGTTAGAAGCATCACATTTGGTGGTACTTGCCAATGGAGAGGGAAGACAACTGTTACAGTTTAAACCAGCTGAATAGCCTTTGTTATAATGGATGCTTCTTTTGAGTAAAAAAATAATGCCACAACGATTTTATTTCATTTATTTTTATTTCATCATTCTTGTTTTTAACTTTCCCTAGATGAGACAAGGGGCTTTCCTGGTCAACACAGCTCGAGGTGGGTTAGTAGACGAAAAAGCACTTGCACAGGCCCTGAAGGAAGGAAGGATACGAGGGGCAGCCTTAGATGTACATGAGTCAGAACCATTCAGGTGCTTTTCCTTTTCTTTTCTTTTTATTTTGTTCACTTTCTTATTTTTAAGTCTTAGTGCATGATACAATCAACAGCAACAAGTAAATTGAGTTTTCCGTTCATTTGGTAGCTAAATACTCCTTAGCAAAGCAACATGAATCTGTGCAGCACTGGACTAATGCAAATGTAGATGGAGCTTGTGTATGTGGTTAGAAGTGAAAACAATGACATCCAAGATTTAATTCCTTAAAAAGAAAAAAACCAAAAAACAATGGGTTTATTTGGTAGAAATAGCAGGAACCTGAGCTCAAATCCTGTGCATGGCTTTGGCCATGGCTTTAAGGGGAGTGCACCTTTGCCACTGATGCAGCTCTGGAGGCAGCTGATGTCTGAGCAGAGTCTTTCAAAGGCAAGGAGCTGAGATGTGATGTGACAAATAATTGCTTTATGACACCTTTCTGAAGGAGGAGACATCTGTCCTGACTGCCTCTGCAGGAAAGCCATAAGTGTGTATGAGATTCCAAAAAAAAAAACTTCAGGAAGGCTGTCAGAGTGCAGGTTTTGTTTTGTTTTACCCTTTATAAGGGGAGTAGCAACTCTGCTGTCAGCAGCAGGGCTGGTAGCACAAGCCTGAGTTTTTGAATGACTGACAAGTCCAGTGTTTCAAGCAGAAATGTACCACTCCCCTAAGTGGCATAAGCACTCCTAATCAAAATGAGCCTATTTCATACGTCCTTGAGTCTTGAGAACAGACTGCTGTAGCTTAGTCCTTGCCATGTGACAAGCCTTTTTCAGCCTGGGCAGGGAAAAATGTTATTTTTAACTGGAACAATCTACATAAGTTTTTGAAGAAGAACAGATTTAGGGCAGGTTGTAAAGATTGGAGAGAGGACAGTGTCCCTCATTCCAGCTTGAGGGGGAAATAGAACCCTTGAAAAAATAGAATAATACCCTTTTAGTCAGAATTTTTATATCTACTGAAGCACAATGCCACATCACAAGTATTTAATTTTATTTATGCATACCCTGGATTCATTTACTCCTAAATGTAGTCATTACAGTGCAGTAGTGCTGTGCAAAACCAGAGTGTAGCAGCTCAAGAGACTTGCAGCTTCATCCATTCTTCCCAGTTCCTGTCTGGGATCTGCACAGGCAGCCCTTTGCACCTCTGGGAAGCCCCATTTACTGCATGGACATGCCATGTGCAGAGATTCAGTTTCCTTTGGCTTCAGTGCTGCATGTCTTATCTGAGCACAGCATGCAACTCTTCAGTCAAGAGTTTTGCCAAATATTTTGATGTTTATTGAACTGCAGATGCAATCTATCATTTTGTGAATTATGACCAACTCTGAAAGCATGCTTTTGTCTTAAAATATTTGCTCTCCTGTTACAGTTGACTGCAAGATTATTAAAACTGCAAATAAATAGGAGGAGCAAGTTTCCATTATTTTCAGTTTTTCTACTTTGTATCTGTGATAACACTTGAACACAGATTCATTGCTTTCCCTGGAAAACAATCTGTAAAGTAAATTTCCTTCTTTCTGTGGAGTTTCTATAAAGGAATGGGAAAGAAAAAGTAGTTAAAATAAAAGAAAAAAAACAACCCTGAATTATCCAAAAGGTGTTGAGGCTGCTGATGGACACACTACTGATTTGGAAATAATTGTAAGATTTTTTTTTTTACATGACTAGATGTCATACTAACAGAAAGAGCTTTGTTGGTTAATGTAACAAAATTGTGATGAACTGGAGAAATGGAATGGTATCCTAAATTAATTTGGGTTTTCCCTTATGCATTTCTGCCCCAGAACTGGAGTGGCAGTGGCTGTAGTTACGATAAGTGCATGGGACAGAAGCTAATGTTGCTGCTGTACTTAAGTTCCACACTTTGAGTCTATAAAAAGTGATTGTTGCTTATTTATACCCCAAATAGTACATTAAATTAACAGGCAGAATTATAAACAAACTCAGTAAATCATAGAAATGTGATTCTTTTGTGTTGTAGAAATTAATCTGTGTATGTACAAATCCATCTGGATTCCCCACCTTGCTTTCCCCTTGCCCCCCAGTATTTTTTGTCATTTGATCTTGTTTTAAATTTCCATTTAGCTTTAGTCAGGGCCCCTTGAAGGATGCACCAAACCTGATCTGTACCCCACATGCAGCCTGGTATAGTGAACAAGCCTCAATTGAGATGCGGGAGGAAGCAGCACGAGAGATCCGAAGGGCGATCACAGGTAGGACTCACATTATTCACATTATTCTTCCCTGTGTTGTTCTTTTTAAGAAACCTTAAAGAAAACCTTCCTTCAGTCTTGAGAGATGCTGAAAAGAAGCAGCCTTGGGTTTTGTTTGGAACACAGAAATCAGCAAGTGCCCACTAAGTCTGAATTGGAACAAGTCATTTTGGGGGTTCTTCTCAATTCCAAAGGGAAGGCAGGCATTGCAAAATAAGTACTTCTTTCATGTAATGGAAATGTATTTATGTATAAAAAATTATCTGCTTTTTTCTTTGTTGCATATAACTATTACCCATTTGACTGCAAGTCCTTCTGGTATTGCTTTTCCTAGACACGCTCCCTTATACTTGTCAGGAGCAGTTCTCTGAGTGAAGTTTTCAGTATTTTGTTGGGAGGTTATTCTATTTTAGATGTTCCCCTCTTTAAAGCCTTGCTAAAAGAAGTCTGGCATTTTAAAGGGCAGAGTGTCTTTGTTATATAACTGCCATGTAATTGTAAACTGCTCACATAAGAGAAAACAGCTACGTCTCAAACATGCACTGCTAATAAGTAAAATGAGAGGACTGAGCCATTTGGCATGGATTTGAATCCCTTGTAGCCTAAAATAAAAGGAAGGATTTTCATACTGGAAAATGATTCATTAAGCACTAATGTTTTCTCTTTAGTTGGACTTTGCTGTGTCCCCCTTGGCGATACTGTCTGAATGCTCTGCAGACACGCAGGGCCATCTGTGTCACCTTGAGAGCACTTCAGTGCCAACACATTGCTCTGTTACACAAAAAGCACTGGCAGTAGCCTTCCCTCTGGCTTGTGCCTAGAGAGGCCAGGCAATTTAGTTTCATTTATAGCCTGTGCAGAAAGAAGATTCTCTTCTGGATACTAATTAAAGGCACCTCTTAAACTCCTCATCTGATTGTCCTTTACTGGACAATTTCACTCTGTTTTAGAGATGACCTGAAGAGCCTGGCTGTCCCTTAGCTGGAATTGGTCCTTGTGGCTGTACTCCAGAACTGCAGTGGTACATTTGTTTGTTAGGGTGTTCAATAACTGTTGCCTGCTCCCAGATAGCTCTGGGGGAGATGGCACAAACCAGCATCCAACACCTGAGTGGGGGAGGATTGATGTGCAAATCAGTGCTAATAGGCTGTGGTCTGAAAACTAGAGAAGAGGCAGCTATATAGAGCTAGTTTTATGTTAAATTTGTGCAGTAGCCCAAGCATATGTGCCTAGGAAGGCAGACCTACAGTTCCTTCAAGTGTGTGATGGTGCTCTCAGTGATCTGGATCATTGATTTGTATCGAAGCTGTCAGCACTTCAGTGTTTGCATATGGTTTTTAGTAAGATCAAACTGAGACCAGTGTTAAGGAGGTGAGAATGACATTGAATTGCAGTGAAACAAATGTAGGAAAGATATAGGAAATGTGGGATAAAGCTGGGTATATGAAAACCATAGGGGAGCAGAAAGAAGAGAGGGTGTAGAGAGAATAATTGGAAAAAGGTGTGAAGTGTAGGAATAAAGGCTGTGACTACCATCTGACAATAAAAATGTTAAGTGTCTCTGCTGCTGCTTAAAAGTCAATGATGTTGTGATGTGTAAAATAGAAACAATCAGCAGAGATTAAATACCTCAAAACATATTTTTAAACTTGAAAGCATTCCAAATATGAAATAGAGGACCACTGGAATGGAAGTAAGAGGAAGGCAAGCATAGCAAGTGAAAAGATCATTATAAGTTTTAAAAAAAAGGATAAATACTGGGTTTTGAGGGGAGACTAGTGCAAACATGCCTACAGAAGTTAGCAAAATGAAAAACAAGGGGGACAGAGAGGAAGATGGGATTGAGAAGGATAAACATCAGAAGAAGAAAGATACTGTTTAAATTTGTGGACAGTTCTGGTAGAAGTTTAGATGGGTGTACATATTTCAGCTACATTTTGAAGATGATTTCTAGATGGTTGGAATTCACCTCTAATGGGGCATATACTTCACTTTGTTCAGTCCTGAGCTGATACCCTTCCAGCTGGTGCACAGGAAACGTGGCAGGTTCAGGGACATCAGCTGAAGTCCTGGAGTAACACCTATTTGATGGTATCCATTGCACAAGGAGCAGTTTTATGAAAGGGCTTTTTTACAGCCCCATTGTGGTCAGGCTGATGGATAGAAAGAGCAGGCAAGGATAGTGAAGTCCTTAATCAAATTCCCAGTAGGAAGCTGGAGACAAAAGGCTGAATTCTTTAATGATGGAGCACAGTCAGTTTTCAGAAGGGTTTCTGGAGTCACATTGCCAGCAGTGGCTGGGGTGGACTCAAAATTACCTCTTTCTGCTCCTCTATGTGCAAATGCACTGTAGGATTGAACTTCAGTGAAGACACATTAAAACAGATGTCAGGAAAAACACATGCGCCAATTGATCTCTCTCCTGTTCAAAGAGGTGGAAACATTCCTATTGCTATGGAGAAAATCAGTGTTGGATCTGTCTGCTCATGCCATTTGTTGCAGGGCTGGAGATAGTCCTGCAGAAGACAGTCACAGGCTTGTCCAGTATGAGCTGAATCAGGTTGACAGATTTTCCAGTCCTAAAACTTCAGTTGTACTTCAGAGGTTAAGGAAAGGTTTTGAAGAAGTGAAGAAAGGAAATTCTGGTGTATTTTCATTTTATGTAGGGGTGAAAGGCATGGCTGAGGATTAATACATTGTAGTAAATAAAAGTGAAGAGCTGTTTAGATAAAAAAGGGAAAGTTCAGGAGGATGGAGAGTAAGTGTTGGTCATATTCAGGTTTATGGCACACTTTCATTCAGAAGTCTATATTTTCATTAAGTGTTTTTAATTGCTGTGACAGGTGGAAGGAAAAGGAGGAAAGTGATGTTAAGGACAGAAAACAGGGGGCTACACTGCTGAAATTGATTGGTAGCTCATTGCTCTATATCCAAATTACAGCTTCTTGGAAAGATGAATCTTACTGATTGTGGTTTTACTGAGACCCTGTATACAAGGAATAAAGAGAGACAGGGAAATCTAAATTAAACAGAGCATTATTACCTAAGTCCCAGGCAAAAGGCTACAACAAGGATCAGAAGTAAGCTCTCCGTGTCATTTTATGTTTTGATTTAAATACACAAATATTTGTAAGTATTTTTAACAAATACGTGCTAAGAGTATAAGGCACACGAGTTTTATACATTATTTCCTCTTCCTTGTGTCATCTTAGGTCGTATTCCAGACAGTCTGAAAAACTGTGTTAACAAAGATCACTTGACTGCAGCTACACATTGGGCCAGCATGGACCCTGGAGTTGTTCATCCAGAGCTAAATGGTGCTGCATACAGGTAAGTGTGCTGAAGAGGCAGAAGAAATACTTCCATAATTCAGTGCAGGTATTCAAGAGTAGGTAAAAGATCTTTCTCTTAATGATTGAAATGCTTTTGCATTACACACCAGCTATATTGTTTTTGTAATTGTTGTGTTCAGGAGAATAGTCTTGTTTTGTTAGTTGGTGTCAGTCATGCTATGAATCCTCTTACAATCTTTTTTGTTGGGGTAGTGTGTGAACAATATACATTTGTTTCTATATTCAAATAAAACAATTCTAGTTGTCTCCAGTCTTACAGTGGAAGTTTTATGTTCCTTTGCTGAAGGTAATAGTGCAGCTGTAGGTTACAGAAAGACTTTCAGTAATAAACTTAGGTTGCTTTGTGGCCTCCAGACACAAAAGAGAACAAGTAACTCAGTATTGAAAACAGTGGAACAGCCTGTGGTAATTATGCAAATATGGTTAAAGTAGCTTTTTCTAGATTATATGTTTAATTTTTAAGCAGAAGGATTTGAGAGACTTGATCAATGTATTTTCAGTCAACTGTGAAAGCAGGTCTTAATAATTAATAGAAAGGGACAATTTTTTACATCTAATATGCACATTCCTTAGTTGTTTTGTTTGCTCAAGAGTCCATCTGTCCCTTTATCCCCAGCAGCTATTCTAGCAGCAGATTCTTCCTAGTAGCCAGCTTCAGACAAATTTTATTTATGAAAAACACCTGCAATTTTTGTATTTTCCACAGTGATATTTATACATAAGCTGGATGAAAATGGCAGAAAGCTACATTGGCCTGCTTCCCTCAGTGCCTTGAGGAAAGGGGCAGTGCAGTCCTCTCACTGTCTTGTCATGTTCCATTATCCTGATCTTTCCACTGTCCTTCTTCATGCATCTGCTTTACCTTTGTTGTTCTTTAGGAGGACTCCCAGTACTTTTAGTAGAGGGGGAAGTTCTGATTTTGTGTTACTCTGGGTGTTACCCAGCTGTGCCCTGTGAGAAGTGAGGCAAAGTTCCCAATGACTTGGAACAATCTCGTCACAAGGGGGTGGAGGGGTGCCAGGGACAAGTGTCACCACCCTCTGCCACAGCCTCCTCATCAGGAGCCATAAGTGCACCAAGGGAAGAGAATAACTTGGATTTGGTGATCACATCACGTAAAGATGTTTATTTCTGCAAGTATACCCACTAGTATAGCCCTGAATATCTAAGAAGGAGTTTTTATTTTCTTAAATAAAAAGCTCCAGCACACATGTGTGCCTCCACACAGCATCTGGTTTCGTGGACTTGAGTTTGGAGTAGTGAGGGTATGGCTCAGTGTAACTGGGGCTTAAAGGCAGGTGTTGCTGGACAGGAGGTAATAATTCCAACCCTGTTGTGGCAGTTAAGAACAGGGGTCCATGCCCAAATAAAATGCAGGTTTTTGTTCTCATTTTGGGGGTCACAAGTCCAGCAGAAGCAGGCTTTGCAGCCAGAAATTAATTTTAGCTTAAGGAATGTTTGGGGGAGTTAATGATTTACAAGGTAAAGACCATATGTATTCAATTTAAGCAAGATAAACACAGAGCTGAGTGGCTTTTTAAGACATTGTTTCAGTCCATTCTTTGATAAAGAAAATGTATTGTAAAATTCTTTTTTAATTATTTTCAAATGCAAAATAAAACTAATTTTAGGAATTTTGAGGCAGGAGTTAATAGTTACACAATAAATGTTAAAAGCTTTTTGAAGGGGCAGTAGAATAGTGTTTGAATGTGGGTAAAGGCAGTTACTACTGTGTGAAGTGCAAAATATTCATCACTTGAAGTGCAGGTTTTATGAAGAAATTGGTTTCAATAGCAGTGTTTGCTGATGCTGAATTCCTGCCTGGACTAAGTACAGCATTCAAAGTGATTGTTCAAACCAAATTTTTCCATCTTTTCTTTGCAATCCAAGATTATGCTGAGCTAAGTGAGGTCTGGAGTCTTTCACACACAGTATGATGTGTCAGATGTGCTAATAACTGTATCATACTCATGTAATTGCATTAGAAGATAAGACCTGGGATAATAATTTATATGTTAAAAAAATGCAGATATCTCTTTTGGTGAACTAAAACTAATGAGGCTGTTTTATTTTGGATAATTCACTGGTATTTTGATGTAGGACAGAAATCTCAAATTATCAGATATTATCCCACGCCAAGAACACTGAGCATTAGTCAGCAGATTGTAATCTAGATCATCTGAATATCATCATATTCTGGGAAAACGTAACCATTTACTGTGTGAAATGCAAGACACCCTGTCAACATTAAAGGTCAAGCAAACAGGACCTATCCTGAGAGAAAAGATCAGCAATACTCCTGAGAAGGAATTATTTGTGTTGGTCTTGGTGAAGCAGCATAACATACCCTGCTCTTGTGTCATCACCCTGTATTTGTTTCTGAGCTGCCTGAAATAACCCCCTGCCATTTCCTGTGTCACAGAGCAGGCAGCTCAGAGGCACAGAGAATTTCAACAGCCAGGGACAGTGGTGGTACCACCTGTAGACATTTCCACACATCTTCCTGCCCCTAACAGGGAGAGGAGAAGGCTGGGAATGGCTCTGAGCAGCCTGGTCTAGTGGAACGTGTCCCTGCCCATAGCAGGGAGTTGGAACAAGATGATCCTGAAGGTCCTTTCCATCCCAAACTATTCCATGATTCTGTGAATGCCCAAGTCCTGAAGAGGTACTTGGATGAGAAGAGCTGGATGTTGGGAATCAGGAGTTATTTCATGTTGAGGTACTTCACTGGTGATTTTCAGACTCAGAGCATGATAACAGAGTGCCCTTAAAAACTGAACCTCTCCTAGGACAGACTCAGTTTCTTCAGCGGAGCTTATCATAGTAAGTTCAAGGTGCTTCTGCACTTCAAAAGATAGACAAGAGTAAAGTAGAAATTCAGGTTGCCCATCTGTTGTAATTGAGAGAGCTACTGTATTTTTCCTCCTGCGTGGGAAAAGAGGATGGAAGAGTATGAATTAACCAGAGGTATAACTGCTCACTTCAGCTTTCAAAAAAATTTAGTTCAGTGGACATTTTACCTGGAAAAAATTTCAACTTACTGCTGCCAGAGGAGGAACATAGAGGGGAACTTCATGAAGTGCTGGAGAAGATGTATTAGCTGGTTAAAAACAGAAAAACAGGAAAAATGGAAAGACTAGAAAAGCAATAAATAGGAAAGGAAAAGGAAAAGTAGCATGGAGTACATGTGCTCATGGGTAGCAGCTTGAGTTTATGTGCCCTTTCAGAGACAGGATTTGAGCAACACTGATGATTAAAAAGGGACAAAAATTACAAAAAGAGGATTGCAAAGCAGGGTTAGGAGTTGCCAAGTGAAATGCAGTTTCTGTGGAACAGTATGATACCCCTGCATATTGACTGCTGCCGCTGTGTAGTTTTAGGACAAGAAAAACAGTTGTAGGGCCTCTGGATGTTACTGAAAGTCTGTAGGAAACCTGTACCTGAGCTTGCTGGCAGGTGGAATCCTGGTGGTTACGACTTGGGGTACAAGGGAATGTCCTTTTATACAGAAGGATACTTGGGGTCAGAGTGGAATCACAGCTGTGCAGTTTGAAATGTTTCATGTGCTTGTAAGGTAACTCTTAGTGCTTCTGGTTCTGCACTGTCCATTTTCACAGGGGAGGCTCAGGCCTTTCTTCCTGAGGAAAACACAGTTGCAGAAGATGCTCTCTCCTCTCTCTGGTGTGTTGATACTCAGGGAATACGTTGTTAGAAAGTAGAGACTGTGCATTGAGAACAGCTGCAGTGTTGGATTTTTAAATGGAAATTTGTGTTATGTTGTGTGTCTTGCAGAGCACCTAGAATAACAGAAAAGCTGTTTCAAAATTAAATTTAGGTAAAACAATACTGTCTCACAGTTTTCATAGGAATTGAAGCAAATTTGATTAATAAGATTCAAATGGAGTTACTGAAACAAGCAACTAATTCCATTAGCAACTGCAAATTAATTCCAAGGAACCTCTGTGGAGAGGGAATTAGCATAGGAAGCTCTGTAAATATGTGTACAATTGGGAGCAAAGTTAACTTGCCTGCAGGTGGTGTGATCAGTCAGAGCCTCGTTACCCATCCCAGGTTACAGAGCTGTGGTGTGGAGGAGTCTATCCCAGGGTGACCAGGCCAGTGTGTGGTGTCCCTATTGTCCCATGATGTTTCTGTGGTGGAAATAAAAAAAAAAACAAGTCAGTCTGCTTGCATCCAGCTTTTATCTCCTGAACCTTGCCTAAATTTTCTGCCAGTTTGAGGGAACTTGGGATGAGCAGCTCAAATCCATATTACCATGGAAAAGATTCAGAGATGTAGCGAAATTCCCTGATGCATTGAGCTGTGATGAGAAGAAAACCAACAGCAGAATAATGTGATACTTGGAAAAAGCTTGACAAGGCAAGTGCCTGTTGTCCCATGTAGATCTGGGTAAATACTTGGGTAGCAAAAGCTGCAGTGAGTGGTAGTTTTTGTGTGTTCAGGCTTTCAGATGAATAATGCTCTCACCACAGTGCTTGTGTGGGCAGAGTATAGCAGGAGAGAATGAGGGAGATGGGGGATGAGTGTGCAACTTTATGATGAGGAGGGGGAGGCAAAGGTCAGTATGACCCAACTGGGAAATAGGTATTGAGGTATTTGACTATTTTTATTAAATGCATGGGTAGCTGTTGTTTTTGTAGAGCACTGAGAAATATCAGTGTTCATCAATTACATCTGAAGTTTGGGTTTGGAACAGTAGGTTTGCAAGATTTTTTTAGCTTGATAACATCAGAGCCATCATAAAATTGAGCTGAATCAGAGGGTGATGCTTTTGTTGAATGCACAAAGTATTTAGGCCTCAGTGTTTGTCCAGATAGAGGAAGAAATCTTTAAAACCATCCATAAATTTTGTGGTTGCATTTCTCTTTCTTGCAGTCTGCCTAAAGCACTTGCCCTCTGTGTAACTGGCAGTGGTTCTCCTTCACACAAGCGCAGTGGCAAGTTTGCTGCTGAAAAAGTTACTCAGGTGCAATAGGCTTGTATTTGTCATCTTATGAGTGTGTGGGTGTGATGACTTTTTGGGGCAGCTGTCAGGAAGCTAAGACTGCAAAAATAGTGTGAAGGAATATTTTTTCAAACCACAACAATGAAAATTTAAAATTCCTACATGAGAATGAAAGAGGAAAAAAAGGAAAAGTTGTAGAGAATATATTGCGCACACTCAGCTGGAATTACTTCTTGTTGAGGTTATGTTTTGAGAAGAGCAAAACTTGAAGGTGGTTTCCTTTGTTGTTACTCCTGCTATTAAATGTGAAGAAACAATTTGGCAAACTTTCATGACTCCTTTGGTTAAAATACAGCATCCATTGCTTTGTATAGCAGCATCTGCACGTGGCATCAGCTGGAGCTGAGCTCCCTGTTGTTACCATGAGATTTCCTCATTTGCTGAGCCTTCATATTAAGTAGAAGGTTTTTCACCTTCTCACGCTCGTTTCAGGGAAACAGCAGTTATATTTTGTAAACATCATCATTGTTTCACATTCTTATCCTTGGAGAGGAATGACTGTGTGGCAGTCCCTTTGACCAACGTGGTTGAGAGGTGGGAATACCACTCTCCAATCCATGGTCACCTTGCGGAAAGTCTATAATAGGAAGTAATAAACAAAGCAGGGATTTGACTCTGTGTGTCAAATTCTTGACTCTGTGTGTCTTTTCGAGCAAGGCTCACAGCGACTCCCTGTCTCTCTGAGGGCTCTGGAAGCAGAAGCAGCATCTCTGCAGCTCTAGGAGGAGGCAGGGTGGGCTCTCTGCCAAGCCTGGTTTTAACTCCTGCTGTGTTCTCCCCTCCCAGCAGGTATCCCCCGGGCGTGGTCAGCGTGGCCTCCACCGGCATTCCCGCGGCAGTAGAAGGAATCGTCCCCAACCCCATGTCTCTATCACACGGCCTCCCTGCCGTAGCCCACCCGCCCCACGCTCCCTCCCCCGGCCAAACTGTCAAACCAGAAGCTGATAGAGACCACCCGAGCGACCAATTGTAGCCAACAAGAGCATTCCCAGCCTCGGAGACTTCGAGCGCCGCGCGCGGAGAGCAACACAACGCAAACCCCCGGATTCTGATTCAAGCAAAACCATGAACTTGCAGGAGGAGACGAGCATTGGTTTAGGAACTGGTCCAATATACCGTGTAAAAGGAAAAGGTGGGAGACAAAGAGAAGATTCGGAAACATTTTTTTCCTCCGTATAAATTGTAGTTTGTCCCTGTCCAGTGGACTGATTCACTGTTTCTGTGTCCTATGGGTTCTTTGTTAAGCAAGAGAAGTTAGTAGTTAATTATATCATGAATGTACTTGTCTGTGTACAGTTTCTAGAACATTAAAAAGGGTTTGTTTGCTTAGCTGTCAACAAGGAAAAACATAAGGGAGGCATTCAACAAACCAGTTTTGAGATTAAAAATCCTTTCTTTTATATTTTCGAACATGCCCAAAAATGAGGCAGATGGCAAACTTCTCAGGACAATGAATTTTTCCCATTTTTCTTTCTACGCCACACAGTGCATTGTTTTTTCTACCTGCTTGTCTTATTTTTTAGAATAATTTAGTAAACAAAAGAAAAACAGTTTCTCCTAATTTTGGCATGAATTCCCTTATTTCAAAATGAAGACAACCTTGCAAAGAGATTTTGAGGAAAAAAAGAGGTTTTGTATAAATGAGCATTGTGCTTTTTGTCACCAGTTAAAGTATATATTATTGGTGGTATCTGGAAAAGGCACTAGACTACTGAAAAGTAGCAGCATTTCATTGCCTACATTGATTCCTTCCTGGTAATGTGGTAGGCTAGCAATATTTTTGGTTAAAATCATGTTTGTGACTGTAACCATTTGTATGAATTATTTTAAAGAAATAAAAATCCCAAACAAATATCATATGTGTAAAAATTTTTATTTCTAGTAACTGTTTATTCAACTTTTATTAGGTTTCTTAGCTGTAATTTTTAAACAGATGCTGTCAAGTATTTCATTTCTAGCTTTACTTTGCTCTCTGTTGTTTGTAATACTGTCTTGGAAGCTTGAAAAATAAAAAAAAAAATTCTTTCCATACCATTTTTCCCTTTACATTTCGTAAATGTTGATCTTTTTTCCTGTGTTTCTAATGGAGTTTGAAATTAAGATGGATTTTGATTTGTACACCGGCATCATCAGCTACGATGTGGTAACAGCCATTTATGCCACCACTGTGGGCAGAGCAGAGGAGGTACAACAGCAACACAACAACAGCAGTAATAATAATAATAAATGTCTTTTGCCGAAGTCCAACATGAGAAGTGTCCATTGTTTTATTTGCCTCTGTGATGATGGAAGGGTGCAGCAAGATGTAATTGCATTTGCTGTATTGAAGGAGTTTGTTTCTTTGAGTGCAGGCAGAAATGTGTTCAAGGCAGGTTAGACTCCAGCTGGATGCTGTTCTGACCTTTCCTGTGCTCCTGGGTAAGATGTCCTTCATCTCTGCAAAGTTTAAAAAAAAAAAGACAAAAAAGTTTTTCTGCTTTGGGAGGGAAATCCCAGGTGGGCAAAAGTGAACCTGGACCTGAACTCCACGGTGATCTGTTCTCTCTTTATTCACTGTTGGTCTGAACAGTGTGCCCACCCTAGGTTGGTGAGCTGGTTTTATGGGATCTGTGAGAAGTTCTGTTCCTGCAGCTCTACAGAGAAGCCTCCACCTCAGTTCAGAAGGGCAAGAGGCTGCAAATCACAAAACTCAGAAATTTGTGGGTCTGTATGCAGGGAACACTGTACAGTGAAATTTTGTCTGCATGGAAGAAAGGCAGTTTTTGCCTTGAACATTCAGAGCTAAAAATGCCATCCATTACAATTTATTTGCTGGTAAAATTAGTTGTGTTCCCTCTGTGAAACGAAATAGAAAACAGCCCTAAAGCTGCAAGTTGTCCCAGTAAAGACACTTCTAAGGGCTTTGAGGCCAAAAGCCTGCAAAACACCAAATGCAGTCTCCTGCTGTTGAAGCAGGATTTCATGTTTCTTGGGTAATTCATATTTTAAGATGCTGCTTTGTCAGACTGAAGTTGCTTCTTTAACATACGTAAAACAAACATTTAACATCTGGCAGGCAAGAATTGCTGACAGCCACACTTACAGCCCCATCTCCCAAAGAAAAACCAGGAGGGTTCCTTGCATCATTTGGACATGGCTTATGTAAGTACATTTTGTTTCTTCTAGTGGATCCATAACTAAACTAGAAATGGTGTTTATTGTGTGCACTTCTTGGGCTGTTGTCTGTGCTTGCTCAGGCACAAACTTTTTCAGGATTTGAGCCTGAAGTGCACTGGGTTCAATGTTTTTTGTTGGTGTTTGAGGTTCTCTCTTGGTCTGACTGGAGCAGAGTAATGCAGTTTCCTGCTTCAGAAAGGAAAAGCCATCTGGGCAGTGACAGGACTGATGGGTACTGACCTTGGGCTATGGTTTGAAAATCTGAGAGGTTATGGAAAACCAAACTTGGGTTAAATGATGGATTGAAAAAGTGGCCAATAATAAACAAAAGGCTGTTAAGCTAGAGCAACTCTCTCTGTTTTATGACTGCTTTTGTTGGGTAGTGGAATTGTGATGAGATTTTCCTCGTTTGGTGAAGGATGTGCTAAATAAGTGTCCACAGCAGAAGATGCAGTTAGTGGGAAAATACAGAGGGGAGAAGGTGATGGCAGCAGAGGCTACAGGTGAGGCAGTGTTGAAAGAGGAGTTTGGTCAAAGAGCCTGCTTTTGGTGGCTTTATTTGAATTGCGGGTTTTGATGAAGAATGAGGCTAAACTTGACAAGAATGCTGCTGGCTCAAAACAGCAGGATGACAGGAGGCTCTGGGGCTGCATAGAAATTTGATGCTCTGCAAGAACGGGCAAAAAAGTGCCAGTTGTGCACATGCAAAGTCAGGTGGTTGCAAATCCAACAAAAACTTGTCAGAAAAAGGACTCAGAGTAGGATTGGTGGGTTGATGGTGTGGGAGGGAGAAGAGTGGTGGCAGATGTATCTGGCACAGTGGTTTTGGTAGGTCTGAGAATGGATCAGATGTTACACAGGACCTGTAGCATTTGCTGAGTAATTTTGGTCAGGCATTTTCAAAGGACTGAGCTGGAGCTGAAGTCATAGGAGAGTTGGGCTCTCAAATTCACTGGTGATGTGCAGGACTCAGAGGAGGAAATCAGAGTAACTTGATTTTTTCAGCTTAAAAGTGAAGGCTGAGTTGGGAAAATGGCTTTAAGTAAATGCTGTGGAGGAAGAAGAAATGTTAAAGAAATGCTGGTACATGACAGTTTATATGGGTTAGGAAAAGTTCTCTGTCAACAGGGATGTCCTGGGACTCTGAAGTCCTGAAGTCTCTGCAGCTTGGGTTGGGGTTTTTATTTTGTATTTGGATCCCTTTTTTTTTTTTTTTTTTTTTCCCTCTCTATAATTTTGCTTTTATAATCCAGAATGTGAGAATGATGTTTAAAGGTTATACAGGATTGCAACCAAACCAACAACTAGAAGCATTTTTTCCATTCAGGATAAAACACTTTTAACTTCCTTTTTAAGAAGCCTTAAGGCTTTTTCCCTTATTACAGGGTTTGGGTTTTTTTTTTTTTTTTGAGAAAATGCATTATTTTCTTTTTCAGTTTCCACCTCAGATGGTTAAGGCTGGCTTTCCAAATGACCGTGGCTGCTGCAGTCCATCTGTTTCCAGCTTGCTCCTTGCCTCAGACTGAAGGTTTTTCTCCTCTTGTTTTAGTGAACACATAGAGCTGGTGGTTCTCCTTGAAGGAGAAGGCAGCATTTCCAATATTTCCTTTATTCAGTTTGCTCCAACCTTACTATTTTGTAGATTGAAAAAAGAAAAAATACAGAAGTCATTAGTTTGAAGGGCAGAGTGTTGTATTAGATCATTTGTGTGACCACTTAGTAAAGCTGTTAAGTGTGATAGGTGATGAGTCTTCCTTAAGCCTGATGCCATATTTTGAATTCAGAAAATCTTTCAGAAAGATTTTTAATATTTATGTTAAAATGTCAAGTGATGGGGTTTTTTTGCTATTTCCTTTAACAGCTTGTTTAAACAGGGGATGACTGTCACTGTAATTTTTAAATGGCTTTATTAATTTGGCTTTCCCTGCTTCTAAATTCCAGTTATTGTTTCATGTTAAACATGGGGTCATGTAGGCTGGCTTGAATTTAGTTAGCATGTCACATTTTAGCCGTTTTCCTTTGTACTGAGGTCAGTGACACATCTTCAGGAGGAACAAACTGTGTTATTCATCTGTTTTCTTTTGCAGTTGGTTCCATTGTGCTATCCATCCTTTCCTTGTGGCTCTGTATTTTTGCCCTTTGGAATGGCAGGGTCCAGTATGATTATCTTCTGCAGATGGAATTTCACAGTTTCTGATCTCAGTCTTTGAGCTGTTGTCTTTTTCCCTCCATCAGCTTTCCAATTTCCTTGGTAAACTATTTTCCTTCAAAGTCACAAATGCTCGAGGAAATTAATGAATCCTCTTCTTAGTCCTTCTTTGCCCAGGTAGTACCTCATGAGCAGCCAGAGCTCCAAGCTGAGTGCTCCTTTCATCCACCATCTGCACACTTTGTGTCTGCCTCTTGCAGAATGGGCCTCACCTGGGTCTCACACTTAGACCAGCCCCTCAACATCTGCCTTGAGTCCTTCCTTGTCTCTTTCTAGCCTTTGGGAGACCTGGAATGTTACCCCTGGAATTCCTCCCTTTTCTGGAATGCAGTTCCACTTTCCATCTGTGAGTTTTAGCTTGACACAGACTCAGCTCTCCTTGGCCAACCTGCTTGCACACCAGCTCCTCACTAAACACATCTATATTACAATTTTTGTATCTGGTTTGGGGTTTGGCATCACCCAGCTGGTCTTTTTTTTAATGCAGATCCTCATCTGGAGTTTCCTTCCTTCATTTTCTGTACCACAAAAACAAATAAACCTCTTCATATCTGGTCTCAGCACTTCCCTTTGCCTTTGCACTTCCGCTCAGAGCCATCATGGAGGGTTTTCTTGAAGTGCCACTGTTTGTTTTGGGGGGGTCATGATGGTGTCATGACCACCATAAACAGACTAAAGAATGTCCTTGGGATGATCAGAGGCATTAGGACATGCCCAAGATGACACAGATAATTCTCATGGCAGTCCCTTGAGGAGATTTGTTACTTACACAGTCTTTAACTACATATCTGCCCCCCTTCTTTGATACACTGCCTAAAAAGGATAAGGAGTTGTTGGCTCAAGAAATAAAGGAAGTTTAATAAGAATCCCAAAATTAAATGTTTCAAGGGTCAAAGATTTAAAGCAATGAAGTGGAGCAAGATTATAGCTTAAATTGCCACAATAACCTTTTGTTATGTGTCAAGTTTGACGTATTAGGAGCAGACAATTACGTGTCAGTGTGACAGTGCTGTTTATTTGTCTGTGCTGTGTAAACAGAGACCTTTTAGAGTTTGGGAAAAGCTTATGGAGCTGGCTCCCCAGATAAACTCCAGGAGTTAGGGCAGCAAATCAACATCTAAAAATAAATCTCGTGAGGAGCTGACATCCCAGACTTGTGTTTCCAAACCTCTCCAGCCATTTTCAAAGTGTCCCACCCAATGCAATGAGTTAAATTCTCAAGCCAGTTGCCCCCAGTACATTCATTGATTCCACAGCCTGTCCCCATTCCTGGGAGCTTGGGAAGCAGCAAACCTCCTCCTCAGCACACCTAAAAGCACCAGAGCAAATCCCATTTAAGTCCCTGCTGCTGCTCAGTAGGATTTTGGTTAAGCCCTCATGTAAAGTTAAGTCCATGCTGTATTTTACTGCTCTTAAACCACAAAACAGAATTAATCTGCTCTTGGTGTTTCCAGTAACACATTTTGCAGTTATCAGCACCAGCGGTTTCCATGTGAAAATGGGGTCAGGGGATTTCCAGCCTCTTTTTGGTAGAAGTTTTTGTTCATTTTGCTGTTTGCTTGTTCATGTTTTTTCAAGTTTTAGTGTATGTGAAATGCATTTATTGTGTTATGAAGTTCTGGTGATAGATTTTTGTCTCTTAAGTTGCAGCACTTTGTAATTAGCTCCAAGGCCATCACTTCCCATTCCTGGCATGGAGTGTCTGTCCTTTGAAATTGATGGCTTAAACAAAGTTTTCCAGTATTCATATTCTGAGCAGCTGTAGTTTTAGTTTTCTTTTTCTTTTTTCTTTTCCTCCTGCAGACCAGCCATTTTCTGTGCAGGACACAGCCCTGATATTGCAGGAAGCACAGGTAAGAGTGAAAATCCTCCACTGTGACTCAGCTCGTGTCAGTGGTTTTCAACCTCCGTAAATTTAAAGGAAAAAGGCCTGAATCATGTAACTAGTGGCTGAGTTCTGATCCTATTTTACAGAAAAATAGAACTCTTGATTCTGTTCACAGAGCAGTATTAAACTGAGCCCCCTTGGACTGTGGCAAAGCCCACTTGGATTTTTAGATGCATCCTGAGCAAAATGTGTCATTCCAGTGAATGCCAAGTGACACGGGGTCTGGGCTGAGCCTCATCATTTGGAGAATTCTGTTTATGTGTTACATCTGACTTTGCTGGAAGTAGGATAAGCTTTCTGATGTCAAAGTGATTCCCAAAGCTTTTTAGTTTTCATCTGAAATTAATTTTCAGTGGAGCTGCAGTAGTTTGTGATGTTTCTGTGACACAGTGGAGTTCAGAACTAAGGAGACACCAGAGTTTCCCTTGGAAGAAGGCTGTTGAGCCATTAGATGGTGGCTGCTCCTAAATCTGCATTCGTCTGGGTTCTCTCTTCTGCTTGTCTTCAGTGACCTAAGTGAAATCCTAAGAAGAATAGCTCCTCATGTATGGAGTTTTTCCAGTTAAGTGCTTGAGATCACAGTGAAGCAAACCAGGGAGAGCTTCTGCAGATCTGAGTGTGTCCAGAGTTAAACCTCTCATTGTAATTCTTTACTTTTCTAGTTTCAAGGAGGCGTTGCTACTTAGGAGATGCACACAGCAGAGATAAAATGTCATCCAGAAGAGGTACCTGCATGTGCTGCTCCTTATCCCCTCTGTCTCCAGATACATGCAGGCCCCATCAAATCCCACCCCCCAGAGGACACAGAAGGATGAAACTTCTCCAACCTGCACAGCCATTTTTGAAAAACTGCTTTGATAATCCACATCTGATAATTCACCACCAAAATATATTGTTGGGAGGTTTAAAACTCCAGATGTTGGAAGCACTCCTGAACAGCTGCTTAGGCTCAGCTCCATCAACCTCTGAGATCCCTTTGGGGACATAGATTCCTGGGTAGAAAGGGCAATGTTTTGTTTGTGATATGCTGGGGTTTTTTAATGCTTTTTCAGTGTGTTCATTCCAGGGGTCTGGACTTTCAGAACTGCAGTGCCTGCCCCTCCTGCTGTAGCCTTTGCCAGGCCGAACATGTCAGGGGATAGAAATCGCAGCCTGACCTTCCCAGCAAGTTAAACACATGAAAATACAGGAGAGGAATGTGATGGAATTGATCCCTTCCCTTCCCTTCCCTTCCCTTCCCTTCCCTT
>VXBR01009735.1:240922-379007 GCA_013400215.1 Cisticola juncidis | reverse complement strand
AAAAAAAAAAAAAAGGAAAATTAGAGGAGAAACATAGACACCCTTGGGATTTTCCAAAGCTGGGGCATAGATTATGCTGTTTGTTATCCTGACTCTATGAGATTTTTGTCCTCTGTGGAATACATCCTTGTGCTTTTGCCTCCTGGAGATGTCTCAAGTTACAGATTTCCGTCAGGGTCTGGAGGTTTTTTTGTTTAATCAAAAGCTTCCAGGGGCCCTTGCGGGGAAGTTTCCCGTTCCCTTTCTGTGATGACAGCGACGCTTTTGGCTGGCTCCCTTCAGTCAACCCACACATCCAAGCCTGTCCTGTCCTTGTCCAATTCCAAATATCCTTGCAGCCATGCACCTCACTGCCCTGCTGGTCCTACCTAGATTTGGGTAGTGGTACCTGTTCTTCAGAGATGCTGGGACATGAAAATAATCCCCTGCACACCTGGGTCCTGCAATGGCTTCAGTGGCATCTTCGCTGCTTGTTCTCTGGCAATGGTTTTGCTTGGAAAGGCAAGCCCCAAAATGAGGATCTGAAATACCACATTTTGGAATGTGGTGGGAATCTCCTGGTCTGGAACTCTGAGAACCATGGGCAGTGTTTGATTTCTTCTCTTTCTCTGTGTGGCTGCCAGACTGGACATTGAAATCTAAGTGTTAAAATTAGGCACAACAATAATGCCAGCAGGTTGGGTCTAGAAGAAAAGAGTAATTGTGAAACAGATTTTTGACCAGTCATTTACTAATGGAGCATTGGTCTTTTGCAGGAAGGCTGCTGATTTCTGCTGATTTCTGAGAGGAAGGCTCTGTGCAGTCCTGTGGAAAATGCAGCATGGTGCAGGTCCCTTCAGCATCATGATGTTCATGTGGCCACAGGGAGGTTCTCAAAATATCACAGGTTTGGATTTGCTAATTTTTGAGTACTTGCCTTCAGAATCTTAGTGCTGATATTTTAAGATCTGTATTCATGAATTCATTTTTAGTTCTTGTGACTTCAAAGAGTTCTGGCTGTTTTAATAGTGTGATTGATCAGGTGAGATGACAGTTTTCAGCTACCTTCCTGGGATGCCCTTCAGTTTCAGTAATTTCCTATGAGACAAAAGAAAAAAAAAAAAACCACACCAAAAAACCCAAAAAACCCAACAAAAAATAAACCAACAAAACCCAAAAAACCTAAAATCTGCTAATGGCATAAAACTAGATTTTCCAAGAAATATATAAATATATCAAAAATATATATTGCTGGAATTAAAATAGATTGACAACATGTATTTGTCTTTGATGGACATGAGAAACATGAAGGGCCATGGAAAAGAACCTGGTGGTCCCAGTTTATAGCAAGGGTAATGTATTTGTTATTTATAAAGGGTTAATCAATGTGTAACAGGCACTGCAATCAATAGTTAATTGATTTTTGTAGGCTTGGTTCCCACATGGCTTGCAGCTATCTGCAGCATTGCATTCACACTGTAATGTATTTATTAGGTATTAATCACACACTAGTGTTTTTTAAATGTTTTAAATGTTTTAGATTCATTTTATTAGGGGTAACTAAATTTTCATTGGCACATCAGTGAACTTGAGTTCTGCCTTCACATCAGCAAAAGGGAATATATGAGAAAGCAGCTAATTTTGTCTTGCTTTCTTTAATTTGAGGGACCCATCAGCTGCATACACTGGAGGAACTATCACATTATGAAAGCAATTTTAAGTAAAACATGCCATTTATGGAAGAAGCACTCCTAAAGATTTTTGTAATTACAAATATTTGTACTGTTAAGTGAATTGCATTGAAGTATTTGTTGTTGTTGTTGCTTTATTTCCCTGGAGGACTCTTCTGTAGTGGGAGCTTTGTTATGTTGATAAATGTGCCTGAAAGCTTTATAATGTACTGATGCATTCTAATGATAAATAGAGCTGGTTAAGTAGTAAAGATCAAACACACAATTAAACAGACTGTAATATACATCTTGCTGAGCAAGGGAAAACAATAGTGGAATCAGTAGAGATGAATACAAATGGTTTTATTGAACTAAGCAAAAAATATATTCTTATGCCTACAGAATGAGGAAATTTGGCCTGATACTTGCATGAGCAGACTTTTAAAGTGCTTAATCAGATATAAAATGTCTTTAAGCTGCTCAGCATTTGCAGTCAGCAGACAGGGCTTTCTCTGAGTAATAGAGATGTGCAAGAAGCCAGAGGCTGAGTGGGATGGCCAGGAGAGGAGCCTGGCACAGCAGGCAGGGCTCACAGGTCTGCTGCAGCAGGAAAATTAACAAAAACACGTTGCACTTGACAAAAAGATTGGAACAGAATATTGGCAGCACCTGCTCCTATTGTCCAGAATGTCCTTTCCTAGAACCTTTCCCAGCAGGGAGCCTGGTTCACACTTGGCCAGGCCACAGAGGTTTCACAGTTGTTGTTGCTGTTTGCTCTTCCAAATGCCAGGAGGAAATGTGATTCAGAAGAAGCACGCTGGAAGAGGGAAATATGGCCATGAATTATTGCAGAGGCACAAAAAGGAGGCTTTAGCATAGAGGCACTGAGGGGGCCTTTCATTCCCCACCCACAAAACCTGCTTGCAGATTGTTCTTGTTCCAACCTTGAATTTCTCTGAAGGGTGTTCTAAGTGAATTTCCCTTGCAGGGGTACCCATGGCCAAGTCAGCACAAAAGGAATTTCATAGCTCATTTTACAGATGCCACAGTGAAATGACTACTGGAGGAGTTAGAATTAGGCAGGATACAGCAGCCAGAAGAAATACTAATTCTCCTGGACTGACTTTTTGTGAACTCCTACCCTACACAGTGCTTTGCCCACCTGGAATATCACAAGCTGTTCAGATTCCTTTGCATATCTGGGTATTAGCAGACTCGGGGGAGCAGCCAAATCCTGCTTCTCTGGTGCCAGCAGTCAAACTCCTAAGCCTTGTGCCAATTATTGTGTAAAATCCCCAAGCTCTGCTCTACCACCAGGAGCTACCCAGCAGACAAAAAGCACCTGGTGGGGATGTGGTGTGGAGTGCTGGAAGAGCCTTTCCAAGGATGCAGAGTGTGAATTGCTCCACCAAACCCATGAGCTCTAATTTGCCCTGTGCTGCTGACTGCTGAAAGCTTTGCACTGCCTCCAGGAAGCTGGGCTTATTTAATGAGAAACAGGAGAGTAATAAATGCTTCCAATTCTGGGGCTTAAGAGCAAAAGGAGTGGCTGGGGAAGGCGCTGTGGCCCCCTGCTCTGGCTTCCCACAACCTGAACTGCAGGTGTGGCTCAATCTGGAGTTGTGCAGGAGTTCCCAGGAATGTGCATGGGAATAGAGGTGGTTTCTCTTCTGTTAAAAAACCTATTTCTGCCCCAAGAACTGCATGTCACCCCACAAAGACATTGAGATGTCCAAGTGCCACTTAAATACCCGTGCAGATCTGGGCTCTGGTCCTGGCTGTGTTGCTGCACTCCGTGGTGTCGCTGGTTTTGCATGGCAGGGACCAGATCGGGACTGACTGAGGAGAGAAGCACAGCCCTGCAGCCACTGGGTTGGATTTAATTGGGCTGGGCTGGTTTATGGTCCCTTGATAAATGCATTTTTTTCCTTGTTGAAAAACAATGTGTCTGCCAAGGCCGGCAGGAAAGTGGGAACTGTCTGGAGGTGAAATTGCAGACTGACAGGGATAACCCTGCTCCGTGGGAAGCAGACTCCAAAGGGGTTTGTGATGTTTGTCAGTTTATGCCATCTCTTCGTCACTGAGTTTGCAGCCCAAAGATTATTTTGGATGCTTGCCTGTTCCCAGAAGCTCCATGTGTTCGGAACAATTTCAGCTCAGCGTTCAGACAATAATTATAATCAAATCTCACGCTCCACTGCCTCGGCCAGTCACCTCCATGGAGCAGATGGGAAGGGGTCTCGCATCAGCAAGGGTTTTCCTCCCAGTGTACAACTGGCCTGATGTCTTCAGAAAGGGCTTTTTTGTTTTTCCCTTTGGCTCCCCTCTACTCCTCTCATGGCAGCAGGGACGGGCTGCAGCTGGAAAATTGTGGGCAGGGTTGGAAGTGCAAGGAAGGAGAAAGCTGTTTTGTCTGCTGCCTGCCTGCTGCTCCTTGTTCACACCCCAGGCTGGGAGCAGGCAGGCAGGGGAAGTTGGGTTTTTGGTAGTTCCTCTGCATCTGCTGATCTGTGCCAGGTCTGGGACCTGCCCCTGGGCTCAGCCTGGCTGGTCAGTCCAAGTCCCACATTCCCAGAAAGCAGAATGACAGAATCCCAGGATGGGTTGGGTTGGAAGGAACCACAGTGGGTCACCAGGTCCAACCCCTGCAGGGGTTGAAGAGCAGTCCTGGCCCTGCCAGGGGTGTTGTGCTCTCCTGTGGTGGCAGACGTGGCCAGGGGCACGCACAGAGGCTGCTGTTGGAGTTGGCAGTGCCACACTGAACTGACTGATGACCTTGAACTGCAAAAACACAGGGGCAGACACAGTCTGAGTTTGCTTTGGAAGGCTGTCCCTCAACACATCCGTCCCTCCAGCTTCCTCTGCACTTCAGGCTCGAGGCCAGATGTGACCAAGCCTCTTTTGGTGCATGGTCCCTCTGTGCTGTCACCTCAGCCAAAAATTCAGAAAGATCCCTGCTCAGCTCTGGTGTCGTTTTGATCCCCAGATGATGTGTTAACTCTTTAGAAAATTATAAATTGAGGAGAGAGGTGTCTTTGGGAAAATTTTCCTGGAAAGAGGACAAAGCTGTTGATTTGACCAGGTTCTTGTTTTAAAACCAACACCTCCATTGTCTGTTGGGGACTTTCCTTAACAGCCCAGCCTGTGCTGCATCACTGGGGGCTGAGATGCTGGAGATGGAAGAGCACCTCACAATCCCCCTGGGTTTTGTTTCCACACAGAGCTCCTAAACAGGCTGGGAGTGAGGACCCTCTGGTTACCAGTGCTGGTCAGACTCAAACAGTTTAATTACAACTCATTTGGCTGGAGCTGGTGGTGTGAGATTGGGAGGTGCTTTCAGGGAAGTTGAAACACAGCCTTAGGACTGGCATGTTCCCTTCACTCACCCCCTTAAAGGAAAGTCCCAGGGATCTGATGTTTTATTTTATTTTCAACAATGGTTGATATCTCCCTGGTACCATAGCTCCTCTATTTGCTTTTTTTTTTTTTTTTTTTCTTTTCATTTTGGCTTATTAGAATAGGAAATTGCCTATAAATGTTAAGTAGAATAGCTGCTGAATGTTTAAATTTTTACTGCTCTCTCATGCTGCATCTTAGTCCTCACTGATATTTCCTCCCCCGCTCCACATTTTTTCTTAAAGGCCAATGAGGTTTTTTGTGGCTTTCTGCATTACAGGAGTTACTGAGGTTGTTCCTGCATCCCATGACTGCTATTACTGAGATGTTTATTCTCCCGAAGGTGATTGCAGTGATTGTTGTTAAAGTACAAAAACAAGCTCTGTGCAGGCTTTTTTCCCAGATTTGGGATCTTCACCAAAGCTGTGATGGTGTTTTAGATCTGGATCCTTGCCTCTTTCACATGGCTGTCTGATTCACAAAAAGCATCTCTGGGGAGTGCTTAAGAAAGGCTTTACAGGAATGGTCAGGCATCATGCACATGACAGCAGTGGTCTGTGGTTATCCAGTCACTCAAAAGCCCTGAATTGGCAAAATCTTTGCAGACTTTGCAAGATCTTCAGTGAGGAACTTCCCTTTTGGAAACCCAGAGAGCCTCCTGCCCACCACAGTGCCCAGGTGGCCACCAAGGCGATGTCCTCACTCCTGGCTGTTTTTGCACCATCCAGATTATACCTTGCAATCCCAAAGAGGTGACCAGCATTCTTCAGGGACCACAGAAGCACAGAATGGATGGGGTTGGAAAGGACCTTTAAAGGGCATCTGGTCAAATCCCCCTGCAGTGAGCAGGGGAATCTTCACCAAGGTCAGGCTGATCAGAGCATCAGGATCGACTTGATGCCAACACCTCCAAAAGCTGTTTGCACTGGGGTCTGTAAACCTCCAGCAGTGTTGGTTCTCTTGGCTCCATGGGCCAGGAGGAGCTTGTGGGATCCCGTGGTTATTCCAGCAAGGAGAGGAACATGATGACACCGAGGAGGAATGCAGCTCCCAGCCAGGGCGGTGGGCACGCTCCCGGCTGCTCTGCCCCGGCACCCGCGCTCACCCCGGGCTGCCAGGGCCTCCCCTCTCCCAAACTCCCCCTTATCCCTGCATTCCTCATTCTGCCTGGCCCCACAGCCTCACTGACACGTGTGCTCCCTGTTTATTTGGGGTGCTGCTGCAGGGATATGGGGACAGAGCTGGTGTAGCTGCTGCCTTCAGGGAGGAGGAGAGCAGCTCTTTCTTCTTCCCTTTCCTGGTGTGCAGCAGGCTCACAGCCGCTCCCAGAAGCAGCTGCCTTGATGAATATTTGCCCAAATCATTATGCTTTCTAGCAGTTAGCCTGCAAAAGGCCCAGCACCATTTGTATGGTAATGGAAGGCTTTCTCAGAAATGTTTTGGAAGCAATCAGCTAAACTAATAGGATTTTATGTAAACCAATCTCTTCCTTTAGATCAGGGTGGTTGTTCTTTTTTTTTTTTTTTTTTTCCTGGAGAGGAGGGTAAGAGCTTTTTAATAAATGCAAATTGATATTTCAATGAAAATGGAAATGAGAGAAAAAGTTCATCACCAGGGTAAGATGCTGTGGCTTTGCTCCACCAGCAGCTTTGTGCCTGAGTCTCTGCACATTCTCCAGCCACAATGAGTTTCTGAGGTGCTGAGGCATGGGGCAACAAGGAGAAGAGCTTTCTTCCACCTTCACACTCAAGTGAGACATTATCCAGGCTGGATTTTTCATCACCCCATCAAAGCTGTGGTTTCTCCAGTCCTGGACGTCTGCAGAGGGTCATGGCAGAAGTGGTCACAGGGAGGGAGGAGGCTGTGGCTGGAGGGGGTCAGGCAGTTGTTATTGCTCACTCCTGCTGTGGATCAGCAGCTCTGGTACTCTGTAACCTGAGTTTTCTGTACCCCTCCAGCAGAATTTGAGAAAAGTAAGGGATGAGAAGCACTCAGAATTCTGATTTATGCTGTGCACTCAAAGCTCTGCTTTCAAGGTAAGTGCTTTGCCCTGGGAATTGTTCACTGCACTCACCCACGACCAAGAGCTTTTGCTGCAAGCCCCAAATGCTTTCTCACTTGGGACACAGCCAAGGTAACTTTCTTAGCCCTGCTCCTGCTTGTCTCTCTGTTAAAAGGGTCTGATACATGACAGCAAATTGTTTGTGGAGCATGTGCTGGCTAGGATCACTGCACTCAATCATTTATAAACAATCTTGTTTATATGTACATACATATATATCTATAAAATTAAATTAAACTCTGATCTGTAGACGTGGTGGCACTGGTGGAAGTGCTGTTCATGGATTCTCAGGCCAGAGAGGGATGCAGGGATGCAGCAGGGTTTCAGGTGAAACCTCTCACCCTGTGAGGCTGAATCTGAATTTGGAGCAGTAGGGGTTTGGGTTTGTCCATCCTATGCAGCAAAGGACAGGAAATGTACATGGGTAGAGAGGCAGGATGTGCCCCCAAGGCCTTGGAAAGCAAACTTCAGCAGAATGGGCATGCTGAGCATGGAAACCTGGTTTTTAGAAATACCTTCCTCCCTCCAGCCACTTTCTCCTGACCCTTCATTCATACCAAGACAGCTGTTGATGGTGCAGTCATGTAATGGGATTGCTGAAAAGATTTGGGGTAAAAAGATTTGGGATTTGGGGTAAAAATTATTAAAATAAATAATTTTGAGGATTTATTTGTAGCACGTATCACTAAAGTGTCATAGGCTGCCACAGAATTCCACCACAGTAATTCTTCCTTTCAGATAGGTTCTCTCAGGACAGAAGGACCTTGCTCAGTCTTTGGTCATGTGCAAGAAGACAAGGTCTGATCAGAGCCTCATGAGGGGAAGACAAAATCTGACCTACAAATATGCCTGGTGAGTTATTTGGCTTGCCTGAAAATATTCAAGTTTAATTCTACAATAGAATCCAACTTTACAACCAGTAGAGTAAAATCTAAGATACTGAGTAAGCGTTTGAGTATATTTTCTTATTTGGGACCATGTGGAGCAGTATCAGTAACATCAGAAGGAAGAATGTTGTGTGTTTTTACAGGATTTGATCTCTTTCAAGCCTCCCTATCTGAAGACTGTCCCAAAAGAGCAAGAGAAGAGCACCATGCTTTGGTGTGCACATTCCTGCTTAGATGCATTCCAGACACAACACTGCATTTCCAGGCATTGCAGTTAACACCATCTAGAGTACTGAACTGAATATTTAAATTGTTACATGATTTAAATGCTTTGTGACTCTGTCTGGGCTGCATTAAGTTTATATGAGTAAAAATTCCTACTTGAATTACAAAATTGACAAGTTTTTGCTCCTCTGACATCTCAATCCACTCCTGGAGATGCAGTCACTGTGGCCTTGGAAAGTTTGTTTAAACTATTCAGTTTCTGGAACCTATATATATATATATATATATATTAATGCCATATATTGAATGTTATAATCACAGTGTTTAGTCAAAGTACTTCTGAATTTTCAAACTTCATCAGATTTTATATCTTTAAGAGAAATTGGAAAATAAGCTGAGTCTATCCAGACACCTCTCCTGCTAGCGAAAAAGATACTAAAAAACAATTTTAAAATATTCAGAAATGTTCAGTTGAAAATTTCTTTGATGGAAAAAGCAGTAGCTGCAAAATATAACATTCCAGCTTTGATTTGTGCAATTGTAAAAAAATCTTTCACTGTGGTTTTGATCTACAAAAAGTTCTTTTTACAAATGGATCCAAACTCTTCCAGGAGTGGCTGCCTGCTTAAGCTGTTGAGCTTCAGTCCTCTCCTGTGGATCAATGCCACTCACAAATGGGGCATGCCAACAAGATGTGGGAAGATCTGAGAATGCTCCTTCCCACTGCTTTTTCCTTAAGTCTCCAATTTCCTTCTCTTGGGATCTCTCTGCTGGCTGTGTGAGTGGCAGATGTGGGGAGGGAATTTTCAGTGAGTTCCTGATGGAAACACCTGAGCAGTCAGTGCTTGTGCTTTTCACCATGGCAGGACTTTTGGAAAAAAAGCAGCAATCCCAGCTCTTCCCCCTGGAAGAGAGAAGCAAGGAGAGGGGGATGTTCTTCAGGTACAACAAACTGCTTGTGTACTAGTAAGGTTTTGTGTTTTATAGCAAGTGTGCAAGCCTGAACCCAGACATGGTTGTGCTAAAGATCCCCAGTAACAGGAATGTGAGCACCCTGCAATGCTCAGAACATCTCTGCCCTCTTTGAAATGTTCAGATCTTTTCCTTGATTCAACATCCATTTGCATCCCTTTGAGTTGTTCAATTGCCCCTTGTCTAATTTGCCCAAGGCCCCAGATGAAAGGTGTCTCTCCTGGAGCAGGATGGTTACAGTGGTCCCAGAGTGTCCTGAAGTTTTTCCTCCAGCTGGGAGGAACCTGCCAGTGCTGCAAAGTCCACACGATGGACAAAGCCCAGCAGACCCAGCTGGAGATGTGGAGCAGCCCCTCCTTGCTCCTCCCTGCCAGGGGGAAGATTTCTGTCATTGGTTAGATGGAAGAGAGACAAGGTATTCCTGCAGGATAGAGAGACTAATTTTCAATGAAGGAATAACTCAAAGCAGCAAACCCTACAGACCATGAAACAAATTCCTCTTCCTTGCTTTCTTCATGAGCTGTTGAAGCATTTTGGTGTGTGAAAAGACAGTTCCAGAGGCTGCCATGGTAAAATCTTTCAATCCACTCAGCTCCCACCTAGCTTTCTTCTGCCCTAGTCTGAAGTTGCTCACACTTGTGATGGCTGTAGCTCCCAGACATTTAAACTCCTTTTACGATAAATGGAGATTAAAGTCATGTCAGAGCACATCATCCCATTCTCAGTGGGTAACAGGGTGTTCTCTTTGGCCAGACACCTTCACTGCAGATGTTGGTGTCTGTTCCATGACTTTCTACCCCAGCTATAACTAATTACAAGAGGAATGAACGGGTCTCTTAAATTGTCTACCCAAAAGTTACTAAGTTGCACATTTCATCACACTTTTGCCCTCTTAGTTAAGTTGTCACAGACCCCAAGGCATGCCAATAACTGCTTTTCAGGTTGACATTCTTGCTGCAATCACCAATGACTTTCTCAGATGTCTGGACTGAAGAGATTGCCTCTTTGAAATATTTTGGAATCCATTCACTTGGGCTTTTCTCAAGATTTTTCACGTCATTGGAAAGCACATTTGCACCCTAATCCTGCTCAGTTGTTTCCACTGGGAATCACACACCAGTGTTTCTGGGATAGTTCACTTGCCCTAGGAAAGCTTTATGGAACTGATCCTCTGAATTTGGTGAAAATCTACATAAGGCTTTGATCACAATTTCAAAATCTCACTTTTAGGGGTTGTATTTTTGGCAGGAACACCGCTGATCACAGTTTCAAAATCTCACTTTTAGGGGTTGTTTTCTTTTGCAGGAACACAAAGTTTCATTTCAAGTGTGTTCAATTAAATGATGCATAATAGAGTCCTGCTGGTTGTTCAGAGCAGCTCCAGCAGGAAGGACCTGTCCTTGGCTCCTGTGCAGAAGAGGCAGCAGGTCAGGAAACAACTCTTCTACTTTCTCTCCTCCAATCCACCACATCAGAAATATTCACACAGGCAGTAGAGCCTCGAGAGCCAATTCTTGGGTCTGGTTCATGTGCCCAGCCCTGACCCACTGGCTGGGTGTGTGCAGGGCTGTACAATGCCATGGGTCATGTTAGGTGAGTGTGAAGTTCTGATGATGGGCTGGTTGCACTCCCATTGGTCCCTTGGTCTTAATCTGTATTTTAAATATTTTCTGTCTTACTGGTTTTGATACTGGTGTTTCAAGGGGTGTTTCAGTGCCTTTAATAGAAATAAGATTAATGTGCAGACCACTGATAGAATGAGCTGCCTTTAAGTGGGAAAAGCTGTGATGTCTGTCTAATCCCAAGTGCTTATATGACTATTAACACTCAAGGCCATCTCTAATTGCTGTTTTAAGTTTACCAGGAGCTGTAGACAGCAGGGACAAAGCAAGAGCCTGACTTAAGCTGGCTGCTCTGTATCCCATGGCATCATGTCAATGGAATAGCCCTGGCTCCTTCCTAAAGGCTTTGCCACAGTGAGCAGAGATGTGGGATCCCTCCAGGGCTACTGGTGACACTGGTGACTGTGTGGCCTGGCTTCCTGCAGCCTGGTCATGCTCTTCTCAAGTCCACAGGGTCACCAGAACCCCAGGGGTGCCTGACCTCACTCAGTGCACACAACACTTTGGGCCATGACCTGTTTTAGGTCTCTGGAGATGTCTGAGTTACCCTGGCAGGTGTGTGACCATCATCTCTCAGGGCTCGGTTGTATTCACAAGGCTTTACACAAGATGTATCTTCTGAGGCTTTTTTGGCCTTTGCTGCTTTCAGACACCCCATTTGTTATTTTTCCTGAAGAAGAAACTTGGATGAATCATCAGCTGAGCATTTGAGGAAGGCTTGGCTGTGGGACACTGCAGTTTGCAGAGCAGGGCCGTGCTGCGGGGATATCTCACATCAGAGGGGTGTCAGTATTTCACACAGCTGCAGTGTTTCACTCTGCTGACTGACATTTGGAGGGGTAATGCAGTGCTCTGGCATTTCCATGGGCTTCCAGACAGAATCACAAATGCTAGACACTGAAATCCACCCTTTATGCTAGTGACCTCTGCAGTGCAAGTTCCCATCCCACTAAATTCCAAGCCTAAATTTCAGAGGGGCTGGTTAAACTGGACAGGCATTGGGATGAGTGGGTGGGGAGTGGGATGTAGAAGTTCTCTGGGGTGTTGCAAATTGCCCACAGTGGCCCCTTGTGCAGGGGTGTCCTGTTTGCACCACAGGGCTGTGCTGGATGCAGCTCCAGCAGCTCCAGCTGGGGACCAGGTGTGCAGCAGCACTGACCTGGTTTGGGAGCAGCCTCTGCTGACCTCCCCAGCATGCCAAGACAGAGATTGGCCATGTGTTCCCACGAGCACTTCTGTGCCAAGAGGTCTTCCAAGTGGTTTTAGAGAGAGGCTACAGTTCTGTAGAAAAAATACCTTGAGATATGCCAGGAAAAGAGAAAAGCACTGCTCAGGCATTCTTCATCCTGGACAGAAAATGTAATACAAAGATAATGTAATGCAAATCCATTTAAATATCAGGGGTCATTGAGTTCTGCTTGATTCCTTGCAGTGCCAGTGAAAAGCATTTGGATGCAGAGGGAGGATAATGAAACCACAGGTGAAGATCCCTGTCCTGCAGAATAAACCAAGAGAAAAGACATCCTGATACCCTGCAGATCTGCTTGAAGCACCATCCTGGAGTTCCAGGGCACTGAGATGTGAGTCCTGAGAGGCTGTTAAAAAGTCCTGGCTGCTGTGGTACAAGTGGGAAGGTGAGTTTGCAGAGCCCATAGTGATGGTTTGGGGCTCTGATTTTAGAACTCAGTTTTGGATCTTTAGGACCAAATCTGAAGAGCATTGGCACTAAAACCCTGCTACAGAAAGATTCTTGGTATATTCTTTTTCCTCTCTAATAAGCCCACTTTGATTTTCTTGAGTATTGGTGAAAATTGAACACCTCACCAGTTAACTCCCTGTAGATTGAGGTCCAAGTCACATCTGAAAAGGGAAACATTCCTACCTGACTTCCATGCCTGTGGAAATGTTGCTATCATCTGAGCAGTAAAATGTCTTACAGACACTTGAAAATAGCACATGGAAGAGGACCTATTATTATATTACTCCTAATTTCTGCATAGCTGAAAGAGACACCAGCTGATCCCTAACTGCAGCTGAAAATAAAGGCTACAAGATTAAAAAGGCAGCTAGACACTCTTTTCTGCCCACTCTTTGGAAGCAGGGCCATTTTCCAGAGCTGCCATTCATTCTTTCTTATCCCATTTCTATCAATAAAACTCCCAGTCAACTCCTTATCTTCATCTTATGGAGAGAGCACTATTCTCTGCCTCACCTTTCCTGTGTGTGCAAGCAGCCTTGAAAGATTTTATAGGTCTTCTGCATATTCATGTGGCTACTTACACCACTGTTAACAATTTTATTATTCTGTCTGTGATTTTGTGCATGCAGAGGTGAGGCTGTGCTCACATCACTCCTTGGCAGAAGGTTTGCTGTAGCTCTTTCCCCACAGGGACATCAGCAGTGCCAGTCCCAGCTCCAGGGGTGCAGGACCTGAAGCTGTGGCTGAGCTGCTGGCATCAGTGTGTTCCTGCTTCTTGCACACCCAGCCCACTTGAAAATGGCTCTGATGGCTCAAAATTCTCAAAGGGTCATTTTTATTTAGCAATCCTAGTCACCCTGAAAGAGAGAACTCCTTGCAGGGCTCTGGAGCTGCAGAAATCTCCCCCTTTCCTCCTGTGCTCTGGCAGAGGGAGGGTGGATGCCTGGTGGGAAGGAGGAGGGGCAGCTGAGCTGCTTGATGTGCCTTGGTGACCCTCTCAGCCTCTTCTGCTGGAGCTGCAGCAGCAGAGGGGAGCTGGGGGCTGTGGCAGAGTGATGAAGAGCTCTCCTGCCAGTGGGGTAGTCACAAAAAACGGGGATATTTCAGCAAAAGACATTTCTGAATTGTGTTCCTCTGTTGGTGGAACTGGGCTTGTTATTCTGGTGGTAACAAAGGGCAGGTTCTGGCTTTACCTCGTGCCAAAGCAAGGCAGAGCACAGGGAAGGAGCTCTGAGTTAAACACTTGGTCAGTCCCACTGTAAAAACTCAAAACTAATCCAGAAGGTGACCTTGTTTTGAGCTGCAGAAAGGAAACAGGACCCAGCATCATCTGTTGGCCCATCTTTGCTGGACCTGAGGTTTCATTTGTGGGCTCTGGACACATCAGTGCACCAGGGTCCCTCCACAAACAGAAAATTCAAGCTTCTTTTACCCAAAGTGCAGTGCTGGATGTGTCAAACTGAGCTAAAAGCCAGCAGTGGGTATTACAGGGGCCCTGACATGCAGAGCATGCTTTAAAAATTTTAGGTTTGTGTTCCTCTTAGCCCCTGGCACTATTCTTTGATGTGCAGAGGAGACCTGGAATCAAAAAGGCTGAAAGTCCACATATATCTGTAGTTTTTGTATCTGCAGTTAATCTGTGGACTCAAGTACCTGATGTGAAGGTGCCTGTAAATGCATCTGGACAGCCTCAGGCAAGGTAAAACAAATCTCATTTTGCTCTTGTATGGAGACACTTTCTGCTCCCAGCTTAAATGATGGGCGGGCCACACTCTCTGAAGAGAACCAAGGAAAGGTTCCTTGGAAAAGGCCCAGGAATTGGTCATGGCTGTGGAAGAGTAAAAGCCTTCTCCAAAGGCCCTCTCAGGGGTTATGGTTTGGTCAGCCCAGAGGTAATTTTTCCTCATTACTGTTTTACACAAAACAAGAACCAGTAGCATCAAACTGATTGGACTGCAGTAGTTTTAACCCAGAATATGGACAGGCTGAGATCACTCGACCCTCTTGGCACAGGCTGTTGAAAAAACAAGGGTGGATTCAGAAAGGTCTTTGGCAAATGGTGAGGAGGCCAGCACATGGTGGCAACCAAAAGAAGAGGGGTCCAGATGCCACATCCTGCTCCTGCTGTTGCTATTCTCCTGCTTTGGCCAAGAATTACATTCTCTCCTTCTCGTGCAAGTCACAAGATGCTGGGCTGTGAATGGACCTTTGCTCTGACTAATGTTCAGTCTCTAAGACTTGGAGTTTACCTGGCAGCAAGTCTCAATGATGTGAGTTAAAATTGAATTGCCAGCACTTGTCAGGGATGTGACATTTGTTTGGATTGTCCTGGTTAGTGTAATTTTCCTTCTGTATATTGAGTTACACACCCTAGTATTGTTCCTTCAGTAAAACAGTCACACCCTGCTAGCATTTTTGTGGGCTATGGATGTTCTATTTCCTTTCTTCTTGCTCATTTAAGGTCATGAGACTAAGAAGTGACAGCTGGGGATTAAAAAAGCAAATTATGATTTTTTTTTTATGTGTGTGTGCAGGAGGAGAACTTCAGCAAAGTTTCAATTTCAGGGAGTGCTGACCTTCAAAGCCTTTTTAGAGATTAGGTCAGTCCAGATAGCTCAGAACAGAAGGGTTCAAAATCAATCACTTGAAAACTGGTGCTAAAGCCCCAAGAAATAAATCAACCCTTGCCTAAAAATGGCAGGTAATTATTACCTGTGTAAGTATGTGAGTCACAAGTTTGTTTGAATCATTATGCAAATGAAAGGTAAGCCCTCACTCACAGTGTGATAGATTTGAGGGCATTTATCCTCTATAGCAAAACTGATTCCTGGTTTAAAGCTTCCTGATATTTGGCAATCAGCAAAGGCCTGATTTTGCCTCTGTGATGAAAAACCTCAGGGAATAAACAGAATGTTTCTTGGTGTGGATGATGGTGCTGGGGCACAGTTTGTGCTCACTAGTGTTCTTTTATTTGGAGAGAAGCAAAATACAGAAACTTGTCACGAGCTTTACAACATTCTTGTTGAAGATCACAAAATGACAGAGTGGTTTGAGTCAGAAGGGACCTTAGAGACCATCTCATTCCAAGCCCATCCATGGGTAGGGGCACTTTCCACTGTTCCAGGTTGTTCAGAGCCCCATCCAGCCTGGCCTTGAACACCTCCAGGGGTGGGAAGGTCAGGAGGAACCTCTGCTGAACACATGGGTGGGCTGCTGGTGCCCTGTGCTGAAGGGCTGGGAATGCTGCCTGGAATTGTATGGACACCAGGGAACTTTGCAAGCCTAAGTCAGACACCTAAGATGAGAGCTTTCAAGTCCTCTGAGGTACTTGGTGTGCACATCCCTCCAGCAGCAGAGATTTTCCTGCCCTGGACTTCTGTGCAGCGTCTGACAGAGCAGTCTGGAGCCTCCTGAAGTGCTGCAGCACTGGATGTGCACTCCCAGCTGAAATCCCAGACTGGAGGGGAGCACGGGAACACCTCCCAGGGGAGCTGCAGGTGCTGCAGCAGTGCAGGTGCTGCAGCAGTGTTCCCTGTGCATGTTGGAAAATCCCATTCCCAGCCCCGAGCTCCATCCGGCTGCAGTCCCAGCTGCTCTCGGCCGATTCTCCCCGCGCTGTTTGTCTGAGCAAGGAGCTCCTCTGCTGCTCCATCAAAGCCTTGCTGACATAGCCTGCAGCTATGAACAAATGTTGTGTGGCTGCAAGCAGAGCCTTGGAGAGACAGGAAACGTGTGCAATATTGATAAAGAGCAGAACTGGGGCTTGTTTAAACTGTGCACAGACAACTTTTCCATAATTAAGGGAGCAGCAGACGTAGCAGACCTTGCCTGCAGATGAAATGACTCATAGAAGCAGCAGACACGCAGGACAGGCAGCCTGGCACACACCTGTGAGCAGAAGTGGTGGTGAAAGGGACCTGAGATGATTCCCAAGGATGGGCTGCACTTGCCTGTCATTCCTTTCTCCCAGCTGGCAGTGTGGGTATCTGAAATATCCCCCCTACTGCCCCCCAAAGTTCCTATGCTAGCTCAGATCCTAGAAGGCTTTGGAGGAATATTTCAGGGACAGGGCAAAGGATTCCAAAAGAGGCTCAAACCCCCAGATCTAGTTCAAGGCATTTATTCCAGTGGTTTCCAAGGGGGAAAGAGGGCGAGTGGGGAAGAAGAGGGCCTTATCTAGGCTTCTGCTGAGGAGGGATATTTGGAACACAGCCAATAGAAAGGGGAGGAAGGGTTAAACTACGTGGTTACAGGCTTTAGGGGTCTCTGGGGGGACAAACCATTTCCCAGGGAAATGCAACAGGTATATGGGAAACTCCTGGTGTATTCTCAGCAATCTGAGAGTGCCATGAGTCCTCTCTGGGAGTGGAGCCCCCTCAAATGAGGCCCAGTACCCTTTTGAGTGCCTCTCTTTGTGCTGGAATGATTCAATCTGCAAACAGAGCAGGTGGAGTAAGGGGTCAAACAGATCTGTTTGCTCGGTCCTAGTCACAGGGGCTGATGGGGTTGTTTCCTTCCTATCTGCAGCTTTATCCTATGTTTGTTCTTGGAAATGTGTGCCACCCTTGTGCTTTAATACTTAAAAATTTTGAGTTTCTGCTAGCAGCAAAAAATGGGGTCAGGACAACTGCTGGGAGAGGTAGTTTGGGTGGTGTTGGAGTTGTGAGAGAGCTTTACTTCCAATACTTGTGAGTGCCTGATGAATGTAAGGTACAATTGCATCATGTAGGCACTGGCACAGGTTGCTCTGAGAAGTTGTGGATACTCCATCCCTGGAAATGTTCAAGGGCAGGTTGGATGGAGCTTTGCACAAGCTGGTCTAGTGGAAATTGTCCCTGCTTGTGGCAGGGGGGTTGGAACTAGATGACATTTAAGGTCCCTTCCAATTCAAACCATTCTGATTCTATGATTCTGTGATTAGGAATATGCCCATCTATGAGTCATCCTCTTCCAGATGCCACTTGCTCTGCATTCCTTTCTTTCTGTTTTGTGTGCATTTCCCAAGCAGAAACTTTAGGAAGAATCTCCAGACACTCCTGACCACTCCAGGCTGTTTTGAGTCGAGGTGCCCTGGTCCTGGCCACACTGATGAACTGTGGTCACATCCTCATGTCCCAGTGAAGTCCATGGGGGTTTTGCTTCCATGTTCTCTTTGGTTTTTTCTCTTAACCAAACACCAAGCTATTTTCTAACCACCACACTCACTGAGGTTTCAAAGCTGCTGATTTGCTCCCAGGACAAGGGCCAGCATGGGCAGCCTGTGCCCTGCACAGCCCTCATCCAGCACTGTCTGAAACAGGCACAGGCACCCAGGTCTGTGCATTATGTTGCAATTTAGCAGCTGGCACATTTAAATGCTTGCAAGTGGGATCAATCTCTTTTTAATCATTTATGTTTAGTTATTGTTTCCAGATAGATCTCTTGGTGTTTTATTGCTAGCAAGTTTCTAAAGAACAATTTTTAAGCTTGAGCTGAAAACCCTAATATCACCCAGCAAGAAAGAGCTTCACTTTGGAGACTTCTCCCATACTTGGAACTCTTGAGAAGGTCAGAGGTTGAATTTAATGAAATATTTTCGTTGGAAGATATCTGACCTGACTTCTGATTACAGCTGGGCCATCCTCAAAGGAGGCTGAGGTTGCTCAATCCTTACCCAGTAAAATTTTGGTAATTTCCAAAGATTTGAGAGCCCTAGTTACAGCAGCAGCTGGTCCCCAGGCTGTACTGCTGTACAGGGTTATCCCATCCTGGGTGCAGGGCTTGGAATGGGCTGTGCTGAACTCCACAAGGTTCCCATCAGCCTTTTCCTCCAGCCTGTCCAGGCCCTTCTGAAAATATGTGTTTTTATCACAAGAGTTGTATTTGCTCGTGGTGCAAATACGTCCAGAGCATTTTCAGGCCTCCCCACACTTTGCAGGGATGCAAAGCTGGAGCAGGATCCCTGCTCCCACCCCATGGGCCATGCAAAAGGGCATTTTGTTTAAGGATTTGCATTTTGGATTTCAACATTTACACTTGCGACGCGCGTTGCCCTATCAGCGTCCATCTACTGAGAAATGAAAAATCATGGATGACAGCCCTCCCCTCACTATTCAGAGCATGAAGGGAGATGATGCTGGTAATTGGGTGTTTGCTGTCTAAAAGAGGAAGTTTGTAATCCATTGCTATTGCTGACATGATGCCTCTGTAAACCCCCAAGCCACGATTTATCTCAGCCATTTAATATCTGTGTGGAGAGACAGAATGGCATATTCAGGATGAGCCATTATGAGCTGTCTGTTTGGGAATACACAGTGTTTTATAATCTTCTGGGGATATTTTTTACTTTAAATGAAGGAAATTAATGGCTAATATCTGCACAGAAATGATGCCTGATGGGAAGCACTATTTGAAGGACAGTGCTACACAAAGGCTGAAATTGTATTTCTCTTTCAGCATGATATCTGTTTTCTTTTAATCACAGGTATGAAGGACTAGAGTTTCAGCCTTAACTGTTAATTTCCTGTCTATTGTCTATTCAAACAAGATCCTGCTGTACCATTTCTAACAAGTACATTCAGAGCCAGGGCTGGAACCCAGGCCTGCCCTTCTTCAAGGGCTGCTAATTCCTGCAGTCTGGGCCACCCTTTCCATGCTGTGCAAGGATTAAAGCAGCCTGCTGAGTGCTGAAAAAATGGGGAAAAGGGAAACAGAGAATAAAAATGGGCAAGAGAGAATAAAAATGGCTGATAGAGCCATCCAAAAATCCAGGTGTGAGAAAGATCATAGAAGAACAGAATGGTTTGGGTTGGAAGGAACCTTAAAGCCCTTCTCATTCCAACCCCCTGCCATGGGCAGGGACACCTTCCACTAGCCCAGGTTGCTCAGAGCTCTGTCCAGCCTGGAGCTGAACACTTCCAGGGATGGGGAATCCAGGATTCCTCTCTGCCCAGACACATTTACCAAGTGGCCTGAGGAAAGGACAAAACTGAGGGGCAGCTTGGACCGTGCCAGCAGTGCAGGGCCAGTGCAGAGCCCTGGGCACAGTCACTGCAGTATTTTGGCACAGCTCCCACACAGGCTGCATTCAAAGAGGAATTCTGTGAGATTGTTTGAAAAAGGTATTTATAATAGCCAGAGGGTGCCCAAGGCTAACCCAGCATTCTGCTCTTGTCCCAGGCAAAAATAATAAGGGCAAATGTTTAAAAATTGAAAACTAAACTAAAAATTAAGGGTGATAACTATTTTTTTTTCTCATTGGAAGTTCTGCTGCCTTGTGGTTAGTAGATATTTCAGAAAACTTTAGCTTAAAGAAGTACTGGATTTGGTCTGACACACCTACATGTACTCCTATGAATCACAGGGAACTACTAGGAACATAATGTTTTTTCAAGATGAGCTAAATATATGTACAAAGACTGATACCATTTTTTTTTCTTTTTAAGCTTACAATTCTGGAAAAAAGAACAGTGATCTTATAGGAATCCAAATTTGTGAGACTGAAGCTCTTGAATTATTCATATGATCTTATTCATTGCACTGTGATTATTTCTGATGCTTAAAACTCCTGGATAGCTTCTGATGCCTGTATTATTTCTATGTAAATCCCAGCCATTAGTTGGTTCTATCAATAAGGTTCAGATTGAATCATGCCTCTCCTGCAAATTAATGCAGGCTTAGACAAATGCAAGAGAAGATTCAAACTCTCAGATTGCAGAGTGTTAGACGTGGGTTTGGAACAAAAACATGTATATGTTATTTCAAGCTTTAGGAGGTGGTAACTGAAAATATTAGCACATATAGGGACATTTAGCAGATTGGTACAAATGGAAGAGAGAGCCAAGCTGCAGGCTTGGAAAGCTTCTAGGGTGTGTAGACAGACTGAGTTCTGCCACAGACTCAGTCCCTCACTGCTTCCAGCCTGGAGACCAGGAGATGTTAGACTGGCTATTCACTGCTTGCCACCATAGATAATTAAACCCCAACAATTGTTTTCAAACAGACTTGAAGATCAGATTTTAACTCATAAAAAGCAGAAAGCCCAGGCTAGGGCTGAAGGAGCCTCTCTAATTCCCTGTGAGTGCCTTTGGGCTGTGTTTAGCAGAAATGAGCCATTGATTGGAGCCTGCCCAGTGCAGGGGCACACTGGGAATGCTGTGGCCCTCTGAGTGCTCAGTTCTCAAGCCCTTCTGTGTGAATCTGCCTCTAAGATAATTTCATTTCATTATTGCAGTGTTAATTTCTCTCAGATTACTTTTTTAAAACTTCCCTTTCTTTTCTCAGAAAAGGAGGGGAAAAGATATGATCAGCTTTAATGGATGGGAATTTTTCTAGGTGGAGCACAGTCAGTGCAGTGACTGATTCAAGCCTGCAGGCACACAATGTTGTACCTGCAAGCCTGGTCAATCAATTTGTTCCCCTAAAGCAGTGATGAAACTGTTTTAATAAAAAACTGATTTACTAATAAAAGCTTCCATCTCTCTGGCCCAGTAAACTGTGAGAAATGCAGTTATGGAAAGCAAAGGAAATCTAATTTCCCCTGGTATTGACCCTTGCAGTGTCTCAAAAATAAGTAGCAGAAAATTTTAAAGGAAAGCTGGTACAGCAGAGGCCAGTCTGGACTGACAGGAAGGGCAGTTTGACCTCTGAAAATAGAGGACAATATCAAGATCCAGGCAGAAATCTGGTCTCTAACACAGAGGATACATTTGGATCCATTCTGCAGAGACAGGTTACACCTAGCAGAAGCAGAGGCATCCTTAAAACATATCCTTCTCCTTCATCTCCTCCATCTACTTGTCTTTTAATCAGATATTTAAATCTCCTCATTAATTTTTTAGCACACTCCTTCCCTAACTGGACCAAGAGCTGCTGTGGAGAGCGAGCAGTAAAGAGATGAACAAGTTTGTGAAATTTGGGTTGGAGTGGGGATCCCTCACTCCACAGAGGCTGTTCCCACAGGCTGGGCTGGATGCCAAAACTGCAACAGGCAGCTCCTCTACAGGCTCCCTGCAGAATCCCCCTGCATTGCACAGGACTGCACTGACAAGAACATTAAGAAAAAGGGAGGGATAGGGAAAGTTGCTTCCAGGTAACTGCTTATGCTATTTTTCAGGGATTTAACAATGTCCCACAGGCAAATAGTCCACAGTTTGTGGAGGATGGGGCTTAAGCTATCTCAGTGAATTTAGGACTTATACCTGAGTCCCAGCTGAGTAATTTGGTCTGAATAAAGGGAGTCACCATTTCTTGTGGACTTTGTTCAAGAGAAAATTTGGTGTCTGGGTTCTGGGGAAGACTCGGGGGATTCAGTGGTGGGATGGAAGGTCAGGGGCTTAACCCAGTTCTTCCCTCACAGTCTCCCATGGTCAGCATAGGCAGCTCTCCCTGGAAGGTCTCAGGTTTGTTGCCTTCTTAACATCTGGTCCTTCTTCCCATCCCCTTCCTGGGAAACTTGCACATGCCTGCTGGACCACACAGCAGACAGGGCAGGGAATGCACAATATCACCTTACATTCTCCTGCTGTGCACTGACTGCACTTGTCTCACCCCATGCACTTTTTTTTTTTAAATTCTTGCTGCTGCTTGGACATGGATTCCTGCATTTCTTTGGTCCAGCAGGGAAAATTCTTGGCTGCAAAGATGGATCTTACAATCCAGTCTGCAGGCCAGCAACCTCTGGCCAGCTTCCAGGCACAGGATCTTTGTGATGTGGGGATTTTCCATCGAGGGTATTCTGCAGCCTCTTCAAATGTTGAGAAAATTGCATTGTAAAAGTGATTCTCTGCTGATAATCACCCTGAAACCAGAGGAAAAAAACATGCTGGGCTGAATACAGGGGCTGCTCCCAAGCCCTGCAGAAGGCTGAGGACAGAGATCAGCCCCTGGCTGCCTTCCCAGAAATTACTGGACATTGGTGTTTTGGGGCTCATCTGTCCAGCCAGAAGGGCAGCTGTTGCCTGTATTGCCACAGGCCAGAGACTAAAATGTTTAATTACAAAAAAAAAAAAAAAAAAAAAAAAAAAAAAAAAAAAAAAAAAAAAAAAAAAAAAAAAAAAAGAAAAAGAAAAAGAAAAGGAAAAAAAAAAGGAAAGAAGAGAGAGATATTTTCTCTTAATATGTTTTACATGTTTTTATGTTTTTCAGCATATTGAAAGGGTGATGCTGTTTTGTTCTTTATAACCTACTTATTGTTTTACAGGCATCTGAAACACCTCTACCACTGTTTCCTCCTCTTTCTCAAATTTCATGAGCCTTGTATCATAGGGTCTGGAACAGACATCCCTCTCCTGCAGTGCTGAGGGCACTCAAAGAACTGTCCCCACATGTGGAGCTCTCTCCATGCCCCAGTCAGCTCTTCTGGCAGGCACCATCTCCATGGGCATCAGCTGCTGCAGGCTGTGCCCAGCCTCTGGCAGCCCCAAAGTCCCATCCCAGCAGCCCAAAGGGTCTCTCTGAGCAGCAGGGACGTGTAAACCTGTCCCCAGAGGGGACATGAGCACATGTAAACACTCAGGGTCAAGCCCACGTGCAGAGGGGAGTATGCAGAATAGCCAGAGGGTTGTTGTACATCTGGAATTTGTCTTTCTTGGAATGAAAACTCAAAGAGAAGCTGCAAAGTTTCCTTGTGAAGATGACAAGCCTCTTTCACTCTCCATCCATGGCAGCAGGTCCAGGGAGGAAGGGCTGGTTTGGAGTAAGTGGTGTAGAAGGAGTTGGTGTCAGTGCTGATTTCCAGGATTCTAATCTTGCTGGGATATTTAAGCATTGTGGGGATGTTGTTCCAAACCCACAGTTGTTCAAATATGTACCTCTAGGTGGTGGTTAAATGCTTTCGAGTCAAAGGTGGATTTGGACTAATTGCCATGTTTTCTGAATTTATTCCATTTGGGGTTAATTGCCCCATCAGGAAAAGCCGTGTCTTGAAGAAAGTGCTTAAAATCTAATGTGCTACTGGAGAATAACACCTCAAAAGAGACCTGGATGAGTTCCCTTTCTGTGCTGGAGCTCAGAGAAGTGCTTTACTTTGTCACTGAGCCCTGAAAAGTTCAAGGTTAAATTTATCTTTGTCCACACAAGCAATTGAAAGCTGTCAATATAAATATGCACAGAGTGTGCTGAAATATGGTGCCACTGCTCAAGGAGGGGTGTCATGCTTTCACTGCCTGTTTTGGCTGAACTGTTGAGATTAGGTGTTTTTTGGGGTCATCAGGGGAACAGAACTTCAAGACTGAAAATTTCTCATTGTTTTGGGTGGAGACAGTCACAAAACCCTCTGAAACTCTCACACTGCCTGAGCACATGCTGGTAGATTCTGCTTTCTCATAAAGCTTTCCCTCCTAACCACTGTTTTGTTGTACTTGGCAGCTGAAGTGCTACACTTTGTTCCTCTGTACAACTGGTTTTATTATCATTAAATGATGGGTGACTGTAACACTTGCTGGATGATTTATAGTTTTTTTTTCTCTTTAATTGCCTAGGGACTTCTGTGTCAGAAGAGGAAGATGGGAGAGATCATGATAAAAGCAGTGGGTTTCAAGAAGACAATTATCAATGAACTCAAATGGGATACATAAGAACTCCTAAGAGGTAAGACTAACAGAGGATAAAGTTGTCAGGTTTTCAGAGTAAGCTGAGGGCTGAATTCAGGCTGCCCAAATGCAAGAATAGGAAATTCAGTAGGTGCTGAGCTGGGTAGATGAAGAAGGGTTTTTCTGTAACTTCAACACCAGACAGAAACACACAGGAAAAAAAGAAGAGGTCAAATTTCTTAGAATAGATTTGAAAAAAACAGTAGAAATATTCAGGGATGAAACCAGAAAGGCCAAGGCACAAAATGAGACCTCAAAGATAACCAGAAATAATTCTGTAAGATCCATTAATAGAAAAAGGAAGATCAAAGGGAGGATTGGTCTGCTACTCAACGGAGAATGAAAGCTGTCTGCAGATAATTACAATAAGCTTGAAGAATACTGGAGAGGGGGAAAAATTATTTTTTCCCGAAGTAATTTGGGAATTACAGTCCAGTCAGATTAACAGTTCTACAAGAAAATAAAACCGACCATAACAAATTGTCTGTAACAGTTGCAAAAATAGTTGGAAGACAAGTAGTCAATATGGGTAGGTCAAAAATCTGTTGTGTTAAACTGTTTTAATTTCCCTTACAGTGAAAAAGCCCTTGTGGGTTGGTCTGGAGAGGCAAAAAGGTTGCATAGCTTGATTTGGAAAAAAAAATTAAGGTTTGCTTGGTAAGTTCATGGCAGGCATAAAACTGAGAAGAGCTGCAAGCACATTGGAGGAATGGGTTATGTTTGTGAGATACATGATACAGATTTCTGAAGAAACAGGGCTAAATTCCGTGGAGGCCAAGTGAAAATTACTCTTAACCAGACATACTTAGCTAAGAAAATAGGCTGGGAAAGAACTGGCTAAGAACAGCTCTCCAGACAACTATCTTTTGCTATAACAGATCAAAGATTACCTGTGAGTAGGCAGTGGCTTGGTGTTGTGAGAGTGACAAACATCTCACCATCAGGGCAGACAGGAGGGCTCTCTGCTCTGCTCAGCACGGGAAACCAATGGCCAGTTCTCATAAATGAATTTTAAGGGAATTGTGGATGTACAGGGAAGAGTTTAATGTCCTCTTCTGATAAAGAGTGTGAGGGGTTTGCCTATTTTATTTTTTAGTCTCTGATCTCTGAGTAAAATTTGAAAGACATGGGGTTATGTAGTGCCGCAAAAAGAGCCAGTTCAAAGAGGACAGGAAAGTTTTCTGTGTTCATGACTGTCAGGACAAATAATAGTCTTGGTAAAATAACATAAGGGACACTTAAATTGAGTATTAAGAAAAGCTCTTGAAGGACAGTAAACCTGTGGGATAGGTTTCTTGGAGAGATTGTGAAGTTCCTATGATTGCAGGGTCATTAAGAACTGATTGGGCAAACTTTTGTCAGGAATGACATACACTCACACTGCCTTCAAGTAAAGGCACCTTTCATTCCTTCCTTCCAGGGCTATTGTTTGATAACTCTGTCCAAATCTAGGGATGTAAGTGATTTACTGAGAGAAATTCTCATGGCTGTGTCATTATTTCCATCCTGCCAGGGTACTGCTTTGCATAATTCACTTCATTTATTGCTCTTATGTGTAATTAAACACCTGAGGTGAGCAGGGAGGGGGCAGTTGTCAGGCACTGCCATGGGAGGACCTGGCTCCAAGTGATCAAAGATGCCATCATTTGGATGGCAGACATTCTGTTAAGGCAACACGATGCTGCTCCTCACTCTTACTTGCTGTTCCTTTCTCTAAATATGTTGTCTTTATCTGAGAGAGCCTGGGGAACTGTAAATCTTTGAAGAAATTCTCCATATGCTGGTGATTTTCAGGGAACTCTGCCATACATAATTTCTGATAGCAATGTTTGAACAGAGAATTAATTTACTTCGGGTCCTTGGTTATTCTGTCTTGCAGTAAGAGGAGTTTTGGCACCAGGCTGGAAGTTAAACAAGATGCAAGTTTCCCTTTTCTCTCTACCTCTGAGCTTCACAGAAATGCTGTTGGAGTCAGGAAGCAGTGTAGGATAGGATGTTCTGTGATGACAAAAAATTAGGTTTGTGTAACTGAAGTAATCTTTTTATTCCAGGAGCTTCTAATGAGACCATGTTTTATATAACTCCTGTTAACATGGCAACATGAGCATGCATCCATCTACAGGGAAAGGCTTTAATAACACACTAGTAAATAACCCCACACATTTCTCTGTGAAACAGCACACTGAGGGCAGATAAAAGGATGAGACAAGGGTCCTGCAGATTGCTCAAGAGCCTCATAAAGAGGGGAGGGATGACAACCAAAATCATGACACTTGAAAAGATTTAGATTGATGGATGTTTGATACAAAACATATAATCCAATTTTAATAGATCACAACCATGGGCATCAACTGTCACCCAATGAATCCTTTTTCCATAACTTCTGTTTAAGTTCTGACCAATACCTGTGTCTTCACTAGGGCACTGGAGGAGGCAGAGTTATCATCTTCCAGCTGTTTGCAGACACATGTTTATAGTGATGATAATTATTTTGATTTGCCTTGACTTCAGTTTCTAAGCAATGAATCATTCTTTTCCTCTTTTGTTTCTCTCTTTTTTTTTTTTAAGCAAACATCTCAGTTAAATTCTACATCCACCTTTTCCTTGGGTGATTTGGAATACTGCAGAAATAAATATTTTCTGGGCTTCTCTTATGAAAAGCTCCACAGTCTCTGAAGTGGGACTATAGTGTCACATCTCAGTCTGTCATACTTGATTTAGCATCAAGCACTCAAGGTAGCAGATGAAATACAACCACATGTAGATGAACCATAGGTACTATACACATCTGGAGTTTAAACACATAAAGCAAAATTTATTCAAAGGCAGGGGATGTCAGTTTTTGCTGTAATGTGGCCAATTATATTCAGCAAAAATTACAGCACCTTTAAAGACAATCCAGCCCATAGATTGCTTTCAAAGGCAGTACAGATTTTGTAAGCAGCACTCTAAAATAGATCAGAGTGACCTCTTAGCTATGTTAGAAAATATTTAGATATTGTTTTAAGGGAGCTGCCGAATTTGGCTGTTCAATAAATGTATAAATCCATGTGATCTGTCTTTGCCCATCTGGAGACTGCAATCTTAATGAGTTAACTGCTGAACACAGTCTCTGTAGAGTCACTGGGATAATTTGAAGCAGCGTCGTTTCACACTAAGGATAAATACAGCTTTGTATAAAATGGGTTCTTGTCCCAGCAATAATTGCATGTGTGCTGCACAAGATGGTCTTGAATCACCCCATCAGACCCATTCCTGGAGCAGTAAGCGATGCAGGCATCCATAAAGGGGCAGTGCATCCTCCAGTAGATTCACTCATTTTGTGGGGGAGTTGGCACATGGAATCAATTTGCTTTAGCAGTCAGAGACTCTTTTTATGGCAGAGAAAGCAGTTAGCAGAAAAGGAAAATGTATGTGATTTATATTGCGCTTCCATGTTTAGGATACCAGCAAAGCAAATTTCCCAGCACAGCTAAGGTAATCTGTGGTTGTTTTTATACTATTGTCAATGACAATTCTTCACAAGAAATAATTTTTTCCTGTTGAAATGAACTGTTTCACACTGTGAGTCCCATTCTTCTTGCTTGTAGCAGGTCTGTTTTTATAATTCTCAAGATTTATCCAGATTCACCAAGGATTAATCTGACAAAAACCAGAAATCTGCACTCCTGATGCTGTTTGTCTAGATCTCACTATCAAACAAAATATGGGTACTTTAGAGGTTATCTGATTTATGTGTGAGTGACTAAGAAAAATATTAATTTTTGAATTTTTAAGCAATGTATTGAAAAACTAATAATTTGAAGATAGTACTATTAAGAGAATCTGTGAATTAAGAAATGATCTAACTGATTGATCATTAGTTGGCATTCAAATCCAATCAGGTGAATTGGGTTACCCCACTTAATCTGTAAAGAATAACATTTGTGCTTCAAAATGCTTGGATGGAGGAATCCTGTATTAAGGGAATTTGATACACTGCGATCTGGCAGCTCAGACAAAAGTAAACTATTCCCAGAAAACAGGAAGAAACTGAAAAATCTTACTTGGTAGAAGGGCTCTGTGCTTCATAATAAAGTCAAATATATTCTGGGGATGAGATCTGGCATTAGAACTTCCAAGGTAAGATCAGATAAATTGTCACTTCCCAGTCTAATCAGTGTTGTTCCAGCTGGGTGAACCTCCATCCTGATACAATCCTGGGCAACTGGGCAGTGAGAAGATTTCCCTCCATAATGCTTCTTAATCCCTTCTTTAATTATTAACAGTTACAAAAATTAAAGAAGGAAATCTCTCACCTTCAAGAATTAGAAGTACCTTCAGGATAAGCTTTGTAAAATACCATGACAAGTCAATGAAGACAAAACACAAATGGGGACTAATGCTCTTCTAGGTTGGAGTCTCTCCAGAAAACTTGAAATCAAAGCTTGTTGCCAGTCAGGACATGTTATGGCAAAACACAACTAATAAGTGAACGAGACAATCAATGCATTTCATGTGACAGCACCAGTGGGGGCCTTTGCATATGTCTCAAGAAAGTTCTCTTGAGTTTGGACTGAGCATTTAAATGACAGGCGAGCCCGTGCAAAACATTTCCGTAATCTGACAGAATAACCCTTTTGTCTCCAGCTAAAAAACGCCCCCTTACCGAGCCAAAAGTGAATTAAGCAAAACCATTTTCTGTCAAAAGCAACCATGATGCAAAGGGTTTTATCTGCTTGTAACCAAGGCAAGAAAACATCAACCAGCTGCTCCCCACTCAGAGGCATCTGTAACCATCTGGAGTGAGCCCCGAGTGCGGGGGGACCGAGCAGGGCTTGGTTTGTGCCTGCCAGAATCAACACTCAGTGACTGGAACGTGTTCAGAACCTCCTGGTAGAGCTCTCCAAATGGCCCTCACCAGGCATCAGCGTGGCCTGGTCTCCCTGAGCCACGTGGGAGTTGTGTGGTTCTGGCTGGCACAGCCTGGCCTTGGGTGGTCCTGCGACGTTGGTGGCCTTGGCACGTGGGGTTCAGTCCTGGGAGATCCGCTTGGCTGAGGTTGGGTGATTGCTGAGAGTATGGGGTCAGAAATGAGAGAACTGCCCATGTGTATTTGTGCTTGTCCACTCCCATGCTTTCATATCCTCATTTCTGATGTTTCAGGATGTGTCTGGTGAATCCAAGTGGATCCTGTTATCTCTGAGTTCATGAGGATAATGAAGGTGTGTTGCTTCAGCTTTACTGCTTGGTAAGGATTTTCTTGCTTCTTTTTGGATACGGAGTTTGTTCATCAAATTAGATAAAATCAGACATCAGCAGACGTGGTGAAGTTAACCCAATTGTGTGTCAAATGACTGAGTTCCAGTACTCTATAAGATCTGCCTGCTGTCTCATGTGAGTGCAAGAAGCCTTGGAGATACTGTGGTAACCATCAAGCACTCAAAGGGCTTTTAATGCATCTGCTCACCACAGAGAAGCCCAGAAAATATTGACTTCTGCAGTGTTCTAAATCACCTCAGGAAAAGGTCAGCAAGGAATTTAACCGAGATGTTAGCAATAATAATTTAAAAAAAAAAAAATTTTAAAAAAATAAATAAACTAAAGGGAGAAAGAAAGATTTTTTCAAAGATTCATAAGAAAATATAGATCAGAATAGGAGTGTCAAAACACAAGTGCTGGAGCCTTCATTGCTTGGAAATCCAGCATCTTATTTATCCTACTGGTCTTTTACCTTTAAATAAACTGAGAATTGAAAAAAAGATGATACAAGGCTGAACTTAGTTTATAGAATCATAGAATGGCTTGGGCTGGAAAGGATCTTGAAGATCATCTCCTTCCAAGCCCCTGCCATGGTCTGGGACAACTTTTACTAGACCAGGTCCCACAGAGCCCTGTCCAACCTGGCCTTGAACACTTCAGGGGTGAGGCATCCACAGCTTCTCTATTTATCTTCTGCTAACTCCATCCTGATTTAAATGAAGAATGTTAAAAAGATTATAACTATGGAGAATGGTAGAATAGATTTTTTTTCAAGAACAAAACTCTATGCTCAGGTTAAACAAGACCCTATGCTCAGGCCAGTCTTCTCTGAAAGAACTGAATGAATCATGAATTGTGGGCTTTTAATCACTCAATATCCTGTGTAACTCCTTTCACATTCAATTATTCAAGACTTCTGTGTGAAGGACTGCACAGAAATTTGCTATATTAATGTTCTTTTCATCATACCATGGAGTTTAAACAGTGAAATTATTAACCCTGAACTATTTGTTTCTTTTTGGATTTTTGAGTCATAAACTTGAACTTTCTCTGCTTTTGCACGAATTTGAAATAATATAGTCCAATTTATATGATGCTTATGAGGGCTTTTATAAATCTGGACACACTTGGTAAACACTGGACCTAGTACAAAAATTTGCAAAAATTGTGCTGCAACCTGTAATCATAGAAAAATTCATATTAGAGTAGGATTAATAATGCATGTAATTATAATATACAATTTTCTTTAGGCTTTTCTAATTATAAAAAAATTACAGATAACATCAACAGTGTGATTCTGAAATGCCTCTCATTTATTATGTAGCTCTCTTAATCAGTGCTCTGCCACTGGAAATCAAGTCAGAATGTTATTATGGTCTCTCCTTCTGGATTTAATTACAGCAGTAACTCATGGCTCAAAGTCTGAGCAAACACACCGTGAAGTTTATAGCTTTGAAGAACAGCCATTAATCCTGCCATCTACCACCCTGTGCAAGCCAATGAAAGCTTTTTAAAAAACTTTATGCCCAAAAATAAACACACACTGGCACATGGGCTTGAGGTGGGGGAGTAGAGAGCCCAGCCTCTGTGTCAGTTCTGCACACACACAACTGAGCATCCTCTGCTGGGAGATGATCTCAAGGTGTACAGATCTGTGAACTTTTTACTACCCAGACTCAAAAGACACTCTTAACATTGTAAAGAATGATTTCAGGATGTCAGCTCCTGTCTGATGGGTCTGATGGAATCAGGGCAGGGTTTTTGATGGGGTGCATCAAGCACAGCATCACGAGATGATGGAGGGAGGGGATTGCTCTGCTCTGCTCTGGGCTGGGATGGTCTCAGCTTGAACCCTGGGGCAGGTTCTGAGTCCTGCAGCATAAGAAAGATATTAAATTATTAGAGAACTTCCAAAGGAGGGCAACAAAGATGGTGAAGGCCTTGAGGAAAAGCCATGTGAGGAGAGGCTGAGGGCGCTTGGTCTCTGGAGGAGACTGAGGGGAGACTTCAGTGCAGCTACAAATTCCTCATGAGGGGAAGAGGAGGGACAGACACTGATCTCTCTGGTGACAGTGACAGGGTCTGGTGACATTCAGGACAGGGAATGGCCTGAAGTTGTGTCAGGGGAGGTTTAGGTTGGATCTCAGGAAAAGGTTCTTCCCCAGAGGGTGTCTGGGCACTGCCCAGGCTCCCCAGGGCAGTGGTCACAGCACAGCCTGGCAGAGCCCAGGGAGTGTTTGGACAATGCTCTGGGGCACAGGGGTGACTCTGGGGGATGGAGCTGTGCAGGGACAGGAGCTGGACTTTGATGGAGCTTGTGGGTCCTTTCCAGCTCAGGATAGTCTATGATTCTATTCTATGGTTTTGCTGCATAAGCAGCCTTGCTGAAGATTTGCATCTGAGTCCTTTTTATTGTTCTGGAATCAGTTCCCATGATGGATCTCTAACCTGACAATTAGCTGTAAATGGGAATAATGAACTCTCCCAATAACTTGAATTAGTATCTGGAACTCCTTTTGGTTTTTGCAGCAGCCAGGAAGGATGTCTCTCTCCAAAGCAGAAACATGCCCAGACACATGCCAGCACCTGTGAGTACAGAGCTGCCAGAGATATCTGGGAAATGGTGAGAGGGTGTGTGCAGGAGACTGAACATTAACATGGATGCTTGCCTTTTGAAACTAACTCATTTTTATAAGAAAAGTCCTGTCATCCAAAAACGAGACAGTTAAAAAAACACAGACTGATATCTGCCAGCTTATGTCTTCCAAAAAGCAATATAAACCCTGGTTAAAGATTCACTCTCCTCTCAAGCCACCATCTTCAGCACCAGCTTTCTACATGCTCAATATGTAGAGAAAAGTAAATTGAAGACTGACCTTCCTGGTTATTTTATTGTGTGATTTATTTGGACTTGGCAAGGACCCCAGGTGATCTGCTCACTTCCTACCCTGGGTGAAGGCACAAACAGCCTTTGGGTATGTGTCATTTGGGAAGCTGTGGGAAAGAACCAAGGCAATATTTGCACTTGATTGATGCAGCTTCCATTTGTGCTGCAGTGTGCTCTGCAAGGTTCTCAGAACTTGTAAGAAACACTTCTTTTTACCTAAGTATTTTTTCCTCAGGACCTGCCAATTGATTGAAATGAGAAGTACTGGCAGAAAAGGCTAAGCCTCACTGTTTGAAGGACAGTGACATTTCAAACTTTGTATTCTGAAATTGCCACATCCCTTCTGGAAACAAAAAGCAATAAAAGGTTGGTATTTCAGTGAACTTCTCAGAAACATAGAGATGAAGTGCTGTGACTGACCAGTCTGAGTTTTACGTGTTTTCGGTTTGTACATTGCAACATTTTCTTCTTCGTGGAACAAGGTTTTTTTTTTGATTTTTAAATTTCTGAGAGTTGTCCTGGGCAGCAGTTTTTTTCCAGCCCTGGTTTCCAGCTTATGTTGCAGCAGAACCTGTGGTCCTTCTCACCCCAGTAAATCAGACAGGAAGGGCTGAAGGCACAGCAGGACTGGGTACAAGATGTTTTGTGTCAAACAGGAGAGAAGAGTAGGAAGAGATCTTGGGTAGGAGCTCAGACTAAGTTCTTTATAAAATCATCCTTTTACTTTCATCTCATCCAACATTAGCCTTCCAAAAGCAGGATTTCTTGTCAAATATCCAGAGAGGTGATTCAAGCTTCACTGCACTGCCCAGGGATGGCTGGCTGCCTCTCCCCAGAAATGGACTCTGTGTTGTCCTTTTAGGATGTCTCCTTTGGCAACAGACTGGGCTCTAGGAAGACTAAATATCAAGGATGATTAAATGCCATGAAACGTGGTGGTATGAGCACCTTTGTGTTCTTTCCTCTTGGCAGTCTATTAATCTAAAGGGAAAGCTTGAGAAAATAAGGCTAATTCATCCCGGCTGCTGTGGACAAGTGTAATTTAAATTTTTTTGAAGACTGACACTGCTTAGCCTGAGATGCCTCAGAACCCCCTCACCTCCCATCCCCAACACAAGAGTATGTCATATTTTGTACAGCCAACTGTATTTTCTAAATTTGCTTTCAAATGCATACAGGAAATAGGCATTAAGGGAAAGGGAGGAAATCAATAACTCAATTCCAGAAAAAGATGTGGGACAAGCCTCTTGTATTATGGATTGAGTTAATTCTTCTCTCTAGCACTAGGGATATGGAAAATCCCCTCAACATCCCCTTCCAGTGTTCAGCCTGCTGCTGTAGGGAGTTGTGTCCTTGATGTCAACTCAGAGCAGAAGAAACTGGGCTGGAGGGAGGAGGAGAAGGATTCTGGCTGGAGTAGTGTGACATTGACACATGAGGCTTTAATTTCAAGGGAGGAAGTGGAGCAAAAAGGATTGCAAAATCTGGTTCCATAATGGTGTGGGATTCATCTTGCTGTGCTTGCTCTCATATTTGTGGTCTCAGAGGAAACATCAGCTGGCCCTCCTCGCTTCAAAGTAAGGTGGGGAGGTGGGTGGACACAGCCTTAATGTGAGAACTGGGGAAAGGGGGGATCCTTGATGTAATCAGCAGAGACGTGAAGAGCCTTTTTCTCTCACCCTCTCACCCTGATAAAGAGTAAAGCATTCCTTTGCATTTATTTTTAAGGCTGCTCTGAATTTGCTTGTAAATACTGAAAACTTTTGACATTTATTTTGCAATATGCAGGCAATGACTTACACACACCCGGGGCTGGACATCTCCAGGGTCCTAGCAGACCTCAGCCTTGAGCCATTTTGTTTCAGAATATCCCAAAAGCATCACATGGAATGGCTGGGAGAGGCAATTTGCTCAGGGAACTGAGAAGAGACAAATCCATACAGCAATCCAAAGAGCAAAGCAGCACAAAGAGGAGCTATTGCAGAGCAATTACTCTTTCATAATCCTTCAGGCTTGCCTTGACACAGCACTGTGCATGAGATCTGAGCAAATGTAGAGGCTTCTGTAATTCCCATTGCCATTCTCCAGTGTAGAGGGGAAGGTTGTTTTCATACAAAGGCAATCACTTCCCCTTTATTTACTGTGAAGGATGAGGATGGGGGACTCTGACTCCCAAAGCTTTCCACAGTTGGGTTTGTTGTCTAATTATTCCATGGAAGAGCTTTTCCCAGCTGTGTGAGGCTGAGTCTTCTGCAGCAGAGCCTGGGGGACTCCTGCCCTTGCAGAAGGTCTCTCCAGAAACCCAGGATTTTGCAGTGGAATAATACTGCAGCCCACGTGCCTTTGTCACTTTGCTAGTTTATTTATTTTTAATGGCATCATATGAATAAAGAAATGTGCCTTCCTCATTGTCTTTTGAAGGCGGATAATTGTGCCGCTGTTGCGCTCGCTATCTGCTTGTCGTGCCCAAATGAATTTACACTTATCCATCTTTCTCTTCAAAAAGCAGCCCTGCTGAGTTTTCCCAGTTGTTCAGTCACAAGCCACTGTTGTACAGCAAGCATTGCTTTATGTTGTATAAATAGATGTGGCTCTTCTCTTGTTCCTCTTGTCAGTCTTATTGTTAAATTGCTTTGAATTTGCAGTGAATTGAAATTCTCCATTGCATGGAGAAAGAAATTATTAGTTGTCATTAGGATTAGGATCATGGGATAGTAGCACTTTTCAGTCCAGGGTTAATGAGTTATCAGAAGATATTCTTTCATTAGCTTAAAACATTCCCATCGTAATTCTGATATTGTGATCTAGGAAAAATAAGGTTTAAATAGCTGTTCACTTAAAACAGCAAAACACACAGATTACTTCACAGGCTGCACAGAGTTATGGATGGCTACACATGAGGCTGTGTCACCCCCCTGGCTGAGAAGGAGTCTCACTGTGAAGGGATGGATCAAGGTAAAAACTACACTGTAAGATCAATCATCATTGATTATCAACTGCTCAGAGAGGCTGTGGACTCCCCATCCCTGGAAGTTCAAGGCCAGGCTGGATGGGGCTTGGATCAACCTGGTCTAGTGGCAGCTATTCCTGCCCATGACAGGGGGTAGAATGAGATAATATTTAAGATCTTTTCCAACCCAAACCACTCCATGATTCTGTGATCATGCAGGATGTCTGCAACCAAGCTCCACAAGATTCCATCTGGAATTGACACTAAGTGGGCAATCAATGTGGCAAAGTGAATTTCCTACATTCCAGCTACAAGGGGTATTCTTCTATACTGTGGGTATTTTTCTCTCTCTCACTTGTTTTTGCATTGTAGAGTGACAGCTGTGACTGAGCAGAGAGAGAGGTACCACATTTCAAATGCATTTAATCAATGGTGACATTAAGGTTGGCATTGGGCTCATGAGATCAGGAAGAGAAGCTTATAAAAGTATTACAGGAAGCCAGGATGTTGAAGAAAAATTTTCCAGTAATTTGGAAAGTAGATTTTAAAGTGGTGAGCTTCAAAGGCTAGAAATTATTCTTTGATCATACAAAGCCTGCAAATGACAGCAGTGTCTGCAGGACAGCATATGTCCAAGCAGTCACAAGAAATCTAAATGGGGATGTGAGGCAGCAAAACTCCTAAAATAGGAAAGGAAAAAGGACATAATTCAGACGATCAGCCCAAATAACAGCATGGTTGCTCAATGCAGACATTGTACAGTCAGTTATTAACTAAAAAAGCCCAAACTTATTTGAATTTCCAGATGAATTCCTGAAAAATGAAGGAGGAGATTAAAAAAATAGAAAAAGAGATGTGGCCTAGAATTAGAAAGATTTTAGTGTCTAAATATTTCTGAGAAGGAAGGTTGCAGCCTCAAAAGCAGAGGAACATTTTTAGGTGGAAGGAAGTAATGAAAACACTGAAATGTTTTTTGTTGTGGTTTTCTGACCTTTAACCAAACACTCCAGGCCTGCAGAAAATTTCAAACTATGTGTGTTCATTCATGTATTTGTTTGCTCTTAGGTAAAGCCTGCTCAGGGATCATCTCCATGACCAGAGCTGTGGGCAGACAATGCTTGAAGTCCTTGGATCCATGGCCTTGGAAGACTCTTCAGGATGACACTGGACTTGATGTATAACTCCAGGCTCAGCTCTGCAGTGATGCTCAGCTACCTGGTTCCCAATGGAACAGAGGTGAAAAGTTAAATAAAGAAGACAAAAAGAGATAAAAAGCTACCTCAGTAGCTTTGGACCTGAATTAATGCGAATTCTGGGAAGGGAGTGTATTAGAGCAGAATACACATGTTTTTTTCAGAGGATTTTTTTTTGTGCATCAAACCCAAATTGCTGAATTCATTTTAGTATTTGCCTATCTCAGAGTGCAGTACAGGACTGGAGGATATATCCTAGTCAGTGGTGCTTTTCCTTCCTAATGTCTTACTATCAATTAATTACTGCACTAGTTAACTATATTTTCTATTTCTAAAAACATCTGGAACTTTGTTAATTATTCATTGAGATGGAAGCATATTTTAGCAGTGCTTCTGAATGGGCTCTTAAAAATCTTGGAGCCAACCTGTGACAGGCAGATGAGAAACAGGACTGGAAGAGAAGTCTGTGGTGTTGAGGCAGCCATGTAAAGAAATGAGATAAGATTTAGTGTTTGCTTCTAATGTGCTGTCTCGGGGTGTCCTACTGGAATTTCACAAGAGAATTGCTTTTTATAAACAGGTTGTGACAAGCAATTGCACATCTCTCCGCTCAGCTTAAGAAAGGAAGAACAGAATAATTGAAAATAGGGCTGGGCGAGCTCTGGGGAGGTCACCCGGTCCCTTGCCTCACCCAGGTGGGGTTGGCTTCACACTGACTACTCCTGACATATGTTTGCTTCACATGTTTTCAAAAACCTGCAGTGACAGAGATCCCACAACCTTCCTAGGAAATGTTTGCAAGGCTTATCACTGCTTAATGTTACAAACTTCTTTCCTACTGCCTTGCTCATGTCCTGCCCAGGGGCCAGTGTGACACCATCACTTCTTTCCAGGCTCCCAGGGATCACAGGACGTGGTAGTTTCCTTTCTCACACAGCTACAAGTCCCTCTGTTTGGAGACTGCTATCATGATTCCCCCTAATTTTCTCCTTTCTAGACTAAACAAATCCCATCCTTTTAATCATTCTTCATAATTTATGGTGTTTAAGCCTTCCCTCATTCTTGCCTGGCTTCAGACTAATTGGCCTGGGTCCTTCCTGAGAGCACTGGCCCAAACCTACATTACAGTGGCTTTGTTTTCTCATCCTGATATTTATTTTTCAAGTCCCATTGCAGTGAGGGTTTTCATGAGTTTTTGTTAAAACATCCCTGAATAAATGCCCAGTCTTTGATGTGACCTGGAGTTTGGGTGGGCTTCCACAGAGCTTCCACATCTTGGCTGAACTCTGGTACCCTAAGGAGTGCTAGATTTTAAGAAGAAAAATTGTGAAAATACGTACTGGTACCATTCTTAAAGATGTCTTACTCTTAAAAATCCTTTTTACTGACCTGTATTTATTTCCAGCTGTTTATATCAGCTGAATTTTCTCAAGCAGTGCAAGTGCTGGGTGCTCAGCTTGCTGAGGAAGGAATTGCAGATGCAGATGCTTAAATATGTATTTAAAGTGAAATTTGGGCTTCCTGTTGTTGCTCTGTTATCAGAAGGTTTTTTGTGTATTTGTTTTTGTTGGTGTTTTTTTCCTGATGAGTTGATCCATATATAATTTCCCTGGATTCAAAACATCTTTTAATACTCTGTTCTGTGAATGTGTCAGAGGGGCCACTGTTCAATTATTACTTCTTATTTAATTTTCTATAATTAAGTGTTAGACTTCATAACATACATAATCTCTAAATTGATGGTGTTGCATAGAAGGTGCATTTTATGGGTTTTTTTATTACCTTTTGCTGTTAATATATTGGCTTCTATTGTAGTGGGCTTGGCAGTGCTGTGTTAATAGTTGGAATTGATGATCTTAAAGATCTTTTCCAACATAAATGATTTTTATGATTCTGTCTACAGAAGTGACTTCCCAGTGTGAGCCTCTGAGGGGTCAGGAGAGCCAGCTGTGATGCAAACTTCATCTGTTTAGTCCTAAAAAATTTGTTGTCTATGCATTATGGGGTTGGTCAAGAGGCTTGGCCCCTCCTGGGAGGAATTCTGACATTTTTGGCTTGTATTAGGCTACTTTAATCCTGAAATCCTCATTGCTGGTGACAAAACACTGACTAGGGGTCATGGCTTGGGTGTCACACAGAAGGTTTCTATCCCAGTTGAGTAGGGTTAGTAGGGAAAAGGGTTTCTCTTTCCAAAGCAGCTGAAGGACTGGATGACTTTTCCAGTCATCCAAAAAAGCGTCCAAAGCCATTTGGGTTAGGTAGCACAAAGATAATTTTCTGAGTGGGTGTTTAGGGAAGAGATGTCGCCAGATAATGCATTGATTAAGTAGGAACTTTATCAATTTGAGGAGAAAAATAAAACATTGTTCTTGGCTATCCTTTCCACAGATAATATGAACTGGGAGATAGAGTGCCTGCAAAAATCAAACCATTAAAATTGTATGAATAGAATTTTTGAGGTTCTCAGAGCTTATGCTGGGAACTGAGGTGAGACTGCAGCTTGTGATGAATATCTGGAAAACAAAATGTAGGAAATAGACTTGCTTTGATATGTGTGGTTAAACTTGTTGCTACTTCTCTCAGTGAGGGAATTCTTTATCCAGTAGATTGACATGCTTTTAAGTAATCAGAGTTCCACTGTTTTCTGCTATATAGTATAATGCCATAAAGCAAGAGAAAGAAAAGGAAGTTGGTCTATGATGGAATTGTTCTGGTGTTTTCTTTTACAACAGAATGGTAAATTGTTTACTTTGGCTTTCTGGAAAATATCTGACCTTGATACTTCATATTCAATTTATGTAAACAATTACAAATGCATCTGAGCCAAATAGAAAAGGCTATTTCTTGAAAACCTGGGGGGAATTCACGTGGGAATTTCCCACATGCTGTGGCAATCTTAAAAATACCTCCCTGTAACCCCACAATATTAATGATTAACTCCGGAACTGTGAGTTTTTCCAGACTTCCAGTGAACTCAGTGATTTGTGTGTTCAGCTGCATGCATCGGGAGAGGTAGTAAAAAGGAGTCATTTACCACTTTTAGTAGCTCACATTCAACAAACAATCTGTCACATTTTCCCCTTGAAATTCAGGGATTTTTGCAGATTGCTCAGCTGACAAATATCACAGGACGGGAAATGTTTTGTGGCTAAGCTCTGTGCTGAGATGCTCTTGCAAGAATGAGCTGGAACCAGCTTTGCTCTTCACAAATTGCCCAAAGACAGAGCTGTGTTGCTCAGGACACTCCACCCACACAATGCAGCATGAACCTTCAGAGGATGTGCTCAGCATCGCTGTGACCTTGTTTATTTACCTCTGACATTCAGTGTTAGTGTGAGCTTTGTCAGTTCTTCCTCTTACATTAGATGGAGAAGGGGGAAGTAGCAGAGGGCCCCTGGGGAGGTGATTTCCCAGAGCAAACAGGGGTTTTGTGTGAGGAGATTCACATCACACTAAGTCTGTTCAGCCTGTGGTGCAAGTGCAAGCTGGTGCAATCTTCCAAAGATTCCAGTACCTTAAGGGGGCTCATAAAAAGGAGAAGAGAGTATTTATACAGGCAGCAACAGGACAAGGGGCAATGGTTTTTAACTGAAAAGGGGCAGATTTAGGTCAGATTTTAGGGAGAAATTCTGTACTCAGAGTGTAGCCATTGTTCAGTGTGAGAAACTGGAGCATGACTGTCATGAGCCAATTCTCATCCTTACTGGGCCACAATAAAACTAGTTTTGGAATTCCCCATGCACAAGCACATGTCCATTTTCAGTATTCTTGATATCAATATCTATATCTATACATTATTGAGTTGTATGTATATAATTTAACCTCTTATCACTTACCTATTCATTTATCCATCCATCATCTCTTTATAGAGTGGCTCCTCTGGATGCTTCTTGGGTCAATATTTGCCTTTTTTTTCTCCTGGAGGGGCAGCCCCAGAACTCTAATGACACAATCAGATACAATTCACAATCAGAACTTTGCTGCAGTGGATGCTGGGAATTTACCTGCCTGCAGTCAGAAAAAATAAATATTTCTACAATCTGGACTGGGAAACCAGGCAGCTGGAAGCAGATGGAAATAAAAAAAGAATCAGGAACTAAGTCATGAGAAGTGACCTGGAAATCAGGCTTGAGTACACCTGAAAGATTAAAAACTCAGAAACTCATGTAGGAGGAATAGATACCAAATCTTTAAAATCCGGATGTTTCAAAACCCCCTTACTTTTAACAAGGGATCGGGATTCATTTTTTGACTAAGAGTGTCCTGGATTTGGTTGTTGTTCTCAAGATAGATGTTGGTTATCATTTTTTTGGGACTGGATTAAGGTTCAGCCTGTGCTAGGGCACACGTGGTCAGGACATCTTGCCTCTGAGGGCAGGAAGCAGATAACCAGCTGGTCAGTACAGTACATCTCTCTCTATCTGCTTGATTAATGCAGGATATGCATCTGCCACAGCTTTGGCCTTCAGATCTTGGCACTTCTCTTTACTCATGCTTTTATCTTCAGAGAGTCTAATTTTCCTTCCAGATATGATTTATTTCACTCTTTTTTTTTTTCCCCTTAAAAAAGCCCAAAAACCCCCCAACAAAACCCAAACAAGCTTAGACATATCCGATTACTGGCACCAAACTCATGAACTTTTGCCCCATTCAGGGTTTTCCATTTCCCATTATGTTCACTTTGACTGGAGCCACATGCTGTCCCCATTCCTAAGCTGGCCATTTCCTGCTGGAAAAGGCAGGGAGAGACTCTGCAATGACTGGGAAAGAAAAAAATAGCTGCATGTCTCTCTGTAACCTCTATGAATATTATGTTAATGTATGTGTTACTAACATTTGTAAAACCCTGAATTTTAAAAAGTAAGACTTGGAAACTCTTGTTTGCATCTGGCACTCACTGTACCATGGAACTCTGGCTTATTGCTATGAAATTATCAAAGCTTCACCTTTCTGTCAGCTGATATGAAAAGTCCATATCATATGGAGCCTGACCTTTAGCAAATGCATTTTGTCCTGCACCCTGCTACAGATCCATCTCCATATGTTTTATTTCAGCTGGGATAATTACAGACATAAATTTAAGTTTCTGCCCTCTTTTAAAGTTGTTTACTCCTTGTTCCCTCCAACATTTTCATAGCCATTAGGTACTGTAGAAAATATTTCTTTGACTTGTTCAAGAACTTCTATGGTATAACTGCCTAAAATATAGGAAAGCCTCTAGGAAAAACTAAACACCTAATTTTACCCTATTTGTCCCAAGTGGTTCTTTCTGGTACACTTCTCTGTTCTGTCCCTTTTTGCTTGCTTTTCTCTAAATTGCAGTCTGTTGTACTGCCTTAAATCTCTCTGCCTATGGGAGTGTTTTTAGGCTGTTGAACATTGTAATTAACCACTTTGGACTTTCCAGGTTTCACTGCATGTATGCTCTGCTGAAATTCAAGGTATGGCAAAGAGAGTTCCAGATGAAGGCATACTGTTAACTAACATAATGGCATTATTCATCCAACAGTGTTCCCAGTTAATGACTCCTTTTTTTACTGTTGCAGTGCAGCAGTCAAACACACCTTTTTCCTAAGCATTTTGGCAAACAACAGGCATTAACTTTGAAGCTCAAGGCCCTTGGGCTTTTAAGATCGAGCATCCATTTTATGAAAACCATACCAGTTACACGATTGTGAGTCTCCTAAGGACTGAGGAATCCCCCATTCACCTTTTAAATTTGTGAGCTGTTCCTGTTATTCTTGGAGGGGACTCCTGCCTAATGCAGCTGGGGTGGCCTTGGTCTTCCTCCTGGTGGCAGGTGAGTCCAGCCTCATCCTGTGCCACTGGCCTGGACCTGAGGTTTGCATGGTGCTGAGGAGATCCTGAGCTCCAGAGCAACCACTCTGACACCTCTGTGCACCCCAGACCTGTGCTTTATTTGGGGATGGGGCCCGTGGGTGGTTCACTGCACACCTGGGAAGGGAGATGGGTGCAGGGGGAGGTGGGAGATGTTCTGCTGTCATGCCTAAACTGGGCTTTGTTGGCACAGCAAGGAATCATGAGCTGAGAGTGGCTGTGTCACAGCACCCTCTGCAATAACCTGCTGTATTATTACACAGGGACTGTAGCAGAATTAGGCAAAGGTGTTCCAGACTGTGGTTAAGTACACAATGTACTCTGGGAAGGAATCTGGCAATTCTTGCTGAAGGACTTCTGAAGTGATCCACCCAGCCAATGGTTGTGATAAAAACAGGCAGATAAGATGCTGGTATGTCCTACAAGGTGGCTGGAATATGCATTTGAAAAAAAAAAAAAAAAAGAGTGGTGCTGTGTCTGTACATGAAACACAGGCTTGCTAGGACTTATTAAAGGGCTCTGTGTTTGCCTCTTTGTGGTTTGGTCAAGGCCATGAATCACTGAATGACTTGGGTTGGACAGCTCAGCCAAAGGCAGCTACAGAGATTTCAATTCTGACAACAATAGCTAAAGAGAAAACCTGAAATGATGCTGGCATTAGTCACAGAGAAATCTCTGGTGACGTACAGCAAGCACACATGAAATTGCAGGGGATATGGAGTACTCAGAAGGAATATGAGAAAGTGATCATCTAGGATGGGGAAACTACCAGCTGTAAACCCAAAACTTTGATGAGGAGTGCACATCCAGACCTGTATTAAAATTCTCCTCCATCCATTTGTGTGCTGAAAGATGTCTTTTCCCTTGAACGAGTCTGGAGGGGCCATGCAATGCCTAAAAGTTCATGATCTGTAGCTGTCAGAAGAAGCTCTGACTTTTAAATAAGCCAGCTGGTGATCAGATGCTGTGACTTGCTATTTATTTTGCAAATCATACTTGTGGACATGTTGCCTTAGCAAAGTCACTGATTGTGACAAATGTGTGTAACAAGTGCAGTCTTCTATTGATTCTCACATTCTATTTTCCGCTTTTGGTGGAAACAGATGGAATTCAATTTTCTCACAATTACTATTAGTCAAGAATAACATCACTTAAATCGGTGCGGGGGAGGTGGAAAGTTGCAACTACAAAAACACACAGCCTGAAAAGCTGGATATTGAAATGTAACTTGCAAATAACCATCACTGATGTTTTACCCAGGGCCCAATTCAAAAACACAATTAAACATTTCCTGGACTCAGAGCTTTATGTCCTACTGATATGAGATGTGTCTGCTAAAAAATGGATCATCCAGATTGTTCTTGTGGGTTAGTCTCACAGCATGACTGATGCTTCAAGTGTAAAGTCTCAAGACATTCTCTGCTAAAAATAAATCTAAGATAAGGCTGGCCGTAGCTAATCCTAACCTAGGGATGTGCAATCCTACAAAATTATTGCTTACCATGCAAAACATTAAGGGCAATTCTTAAGAAATTAAAATAATAGTCTGTTGTTGGAAAAGAAGTCAATCATTAGGCACTCAATAAATCATCTCCAAATATTCAGACTGTTTCAGATCAAAATGTTGTGAATTTAGAAGGGTGCATTGCATAGCTGGCACATGAGTAAAAGAAAAAGTCCTACATTATGGGAATGGGTCAAGGGTGAATTGAGAGTTTAAAGTTAAGAAATACCACAATTAAAGATTATTTTTAAAATCACAGCTTTACACTGGTTCTTTTGCATCATGCTGAACTCTTAGCCTTGTGAGTTTAGTCCCATTGGTAAGTATTGCCTCTAGCTTTGCTTAGTAACTATTATGGGATTATTAATTTCGTCCTGGACTTCCTTCAGTCTTTCTCATTCCTACAGGATTTTAGCAATTTCCCCAAACTACTACATTTCTGTTCATAAAGGCCTTGTAAAGAGGCATTAATACCTATCATACATGTGCTGAATGGAGCCAGACAGCTCTGTGCCAAAAAGGCACCAGGATAAGATGATTATGATGTTCTATTTCAGAGCCTTTAGTATTTCACAGTTCTTCATGTGTTCATAGCAAAGATATGTGGAAATCATGGTATCTAGCCCTGGAAGCTTGAGTAACTCCAGTTCTGTGCCTACACACTGGAAGTGGAGTTACACTTCCACAGTTTTTTGGAAATTGTAGTTTTGCACCTTATCAGGTTCACTGAAACTCTGTAAGTTGAAGTGTCTGTTTTGGCCAAATTTTGGCACATATTCATAAAAGCAGCAAATTGCCTCTTCTACCTCTGAAATGATGCCCCAGAAATATTGAGGTGAGAAAGAATATTTAATTTTGCCTTTTCTCATGGCCACACCAATATTTTTCCTTAGGAAATATGAGAGGAGCTTTTGATGAAAGTTTTTCACCAGAGATGTCAAGGTGAACATCCCCCAAAACCCTATCTTTTTCTTTTTTAATTGAATCTATATATCTGTGAATTTTTAAATGTTAATCAAGCTACCTCTATAGATGCCATGTCTTGCTCACAGCCCAAATGTGGAAAAAAAAGGAAATCTATACTCCTTGTGCAGCCAAATTATGAAACACATTGGTGTCTGGATATTTCCATACCTCTTTTTTTTTTTTTTTCCCTTGTAGCCTTTCACTTGTAGTTTCGAGTTCTAACCTCCTTGTTGGAAGAAGCAAAGAAAGGACAAAAGAATTTGAACAATTCTTCTTGGGATGGTATTTCTAAGCAGAGAGGTAATAGGCTCCATGTACACAAGGCCTGCAAGAATGGAGATGTTAAAACAATCACAAACCTTACAAAGGAGACAGAAGCATAACTCTTTTACTGCTCTTGGCATTGGTTAAATCTACAGAGGAAATTGAAGATTTTTATGATTCTATTAAAATTACTGTTCAACACACTCAAAAGGATGATGGAAAAACATAAAGGGCAGTGTCTCATACGTTAATGTTAACCTGACAATATCATTTATATTGAAATTTGACTTGACTTTCAAGCACCATTTGAAAGGTTATTGCATGTGAAACTGAATTAAACCACATGGATGAAGTTTGCCCTTTTGTAATTTAAAAGAAGAATTGTATTTTTTTTTCTGTAAGTCCATTCTCAAAAAAGAAAAAATCCAGTATTTTGGCTCACCCTACCTCCCACCATCACAATCAGTAGTTTGTTAGGGGTGGAGAAAAACAAAAGCAGGTGAAAAAGGCATCCCCCAAGGGCAGGCTCTGATGCCAGAACTGGCTTATACCAAAGTGCACATTAACAAGGCACTTTCACCTTTACACCAGAGTGCCTGAAATTAGATATTCCTCCACTCTCTAGTTCCTAAGTCTAGTGTTTCCATCCCTGTTTTTATTAGTTTGGGGCTGATGAAATCCTTTCCCATGCCAGTCCAACATTTACCTCTTAGACTGCTCTAGTTATTTGAAGCACAATACCTCGTTTAGCAAAGATGGTCTGCTACCTACATATGAGCTGGATCAAATAACCCTGCTTCAGTCACCTCTTTAACTTTTCCAGGAATTCTGTTGAAAACTAACATCCATCTCCCCAAGGGGTGTGTAGTGCACAGGCTCTGCAAGCCTATGGAATTTTGGTAAATAGCTTGGAAATTCTAGGATTTGCATGAAAACGATCTTAACCAAGTGGGACCCCAGGGAGGAAAAAAACCAAAATCCCAGTCATCCTCATCCTCAGATGACCCCGGCAAATGCAACTTTTTAATGAGGCAAGCGAGTTCAACAGAAACCATCAGGCTTTTCTGAGAATTTCACCACTGAGCTCCTGTCAACTCTGCCACTCTGGGCATGAATGTAGCAGATTTGCAGGCAGCTGGAAAGCTCAGACAAATGGTCACTGTGCTGCAGCCCAGAGCCAGCCACGCCTCTGCCCCGCAGCCAGACACGCCAGCCACCCCAAACTGTGAGTATTGGCATCTTTGAGCCTGCTGTCACCAACAGGGAGGCAGGAACTTGTCAGGCAAACAGGATCTCTGACTCCAGCTTCAACACAATGCAAAGATGGAACAGAGATAAATACAGGGATTTATGGCCTCTACAACCTGAATGTTTAATGGAACAGGGAGGAGCTGTCGGGAGCTGTCATTATGAAGAATGATTTTTATTAGACTGGGAATGGATTTTCCTAGCTGAGGTGTTCAGCACAAGGGGAGGGAAGATTTGGAAGCAGGAAAGAGTTTCTCAGAAGTTTATTTTTGTGGCTTTACCTCTGTAAAATATTTTGCAAGGAAGAGGCTCTGTTTTGGGAAGGAGAAGAGAGGCAGGGAACATAGCCAGGAAAAGGTTATAAGAATTAGGTTAAAATCTTCTTTTGCCTTTAAATATTCCCCCCATAATTCAAATATTTGGATTTGTGAGATGTATTTGCATATTGGGAGATACATGCATGGAGATATATTGCTACTGGGACACAGATTTGTGTCCCTGCCTTGTGGCAGCAAGGGTGAAAACAAATGATCTTTGAGGTTCCTTTCAACCCAAATTGTCCTATGATTCCAAATGTGAAAAGAAAGCAGAGAGAGGTCAAATGTATTAAATTGTCCTCTTCCAGGCTCAAATAACCATGTTGCCATTGCATATTTTTTCCATTTCAAGTGAGTATAAATTCATCTATCTCTGTTCATCTAAAAATTTTTGCACGGTGGACAGTCCTGTCTCCTCTCCCACCAAAGCCATGCTTCCTGTGATTCCAAAAGTAAACAAGATCAGAAGACATGAATGGCAGCAGGAAATGTAAACAGGAATTCTCATGCTAAATGTACCCGTGTTCTTCTATACTTAGAAGTGGAAGTCAAGCCAGTGTTTGGTGAAGCAAATCTCCTGCAACCAAGAAGGAAGCAGAAAAATAATCAACATATGGGTCTATTGGTCTGCAGAGGAAATCCGAGGTGCAGTTTGACAATGCATTAAGTCCACAACAATATTGGTTCAAAAGTTCCCTTTCTGCCTGACCTTGGCCTTTTGGGAAGGCTTGGAAAGAGGAAAGGGTGTGAGAAAAGGGTGTTTTAAAACCAGATAGTCCAGTAAACTGATTTAGCCTTATAAAAATATGTGCTCATACAATTGGGGAGGTGATACAGAGAGGAAACAAGTCTGGGCATGGAAAGAGCTCCATGATAGAGCCATGTGGGCAGAGTTTGCTGCCAGAGCCAGACGGGTGTGGAAGCAAATACCAAGAGTAAAACAGGGAGATAGCTACTGGCATGTTTTTAAATTTCTGATACCATGTTCAGTGAGAGTGGGTACAGCTAGGGTTTCTGGACAGCCTTATTTCTGGAGAGATGGACTGATTCATGATGAAACAGTTCTGGTGTCATCTCCACTTGCACCTTTCCTGGTGATGTTGCTGTGCAAGGACCATCTACCATGCTCATGTGTCCATCAGTTAGGGTTTGTAAAAAGACAGAAGGATTAGGAGTAGGTGGCAGCAATTACCATGTAGTTCAAGTTTTACTAATTACTGTTATGGTCAAATCACACTTTTTAATGCAATTTTTTGTTGTCCTTGATTGTGTGTTATTTGTTGTGGATTTTTGGTTAGGTTTAGTGTATAGAGCCCAGCGTTGACAGCTGCCCCCGGCATCCCTCGATGCCTCTGTGCAGGTGACAATAATAACATTCACAACACTGACATCTTGTGGCTGATGAGAAATGGCTCAGACACGCCAGAATAGCCAAAACCACCTCCTCGAAGTGCCTTCATCATCCCCTGAAATACGGTGATGCTCAAAGGGATGAATATCCAAAGTCTGGGAATCGGGAGGTTAAAAGGCAAAAAATGTATAAAGGTGCTGATTTCTTAGCTGGCTGAGCCGGGTGTGTGGATAATCCGGCTGCATGCTAATCCTTTGGGCTAATCTCCACGTGAATGATTCCCTCCAGAGGACAGGGATAGAGCCTGCCACGTTTGACGTGACAAACGAAGCTGTCGCTCCCTGCAGATGATCCTCTTTGTGTTTGCCTCCTCCACTGGGAAGCTGGGAGAGAGAATACCTCTGGAAAAGGCCCCAGGAGGAATCTTTCACGTTACCTATTGTTGCAGCCAGAAATAAGACCAGCAAAGCCAGGCTCTGAATCCCTGCCTCCCAGCCAGTGGAGATTTTTTGGGAAAGGGGGTGGTAGGGAAGCCTGTTTGTATGAAAACACGTGTAGGAGAAAATCCTGGTTGGCTGCAAGGCTGCAAATGCTTATGCATGTTTAGAATAGTGGTGTCCCCAAGAGCCACATCCATGTGCTTTTTGGACACTTCCAGACCTGTCTTAGGCCGCTGACAGTAAAAGATATCCAGTATAAAATGGCCTTAATCTTGGCATATGGGCACAAGGAGAATATCCACTTTGGACTCCTATGGATGGTGGGATGGTCAGATTGCTTTTTCTGGTCTAGAGGGAGATGTTTGTGACTCTGCAGCACGTGGTGGTCAGCCTTGGACTTTTCAGCTGCAGCAGCTTCTTGGAATGCTTCATTGTTTGCCTGTGTTCCCATGGCTAATGAACATCTGTATCCACTTTATCATCAGAACCCAGTGACCAAATTATCCTGAACACTGAGTTAAGTGTTATGCAATGGTCTTTTGCAAGTATCTAGAGAACTTTAATGCTTCCTTGACCATGGTGGGTCTGGGATTGCAAGGAGTAATGACCGTATGTTCTGCTTACAGCCTGTGCTCCTTGAAATTAAAGCAGTTGTCTGATTTGTCCATATTGCATAAAATCCTTTATGAAATCTGGGGGAAGAACAGTAAAATGCCACACATAGCTAGTGGTTGGAATTAATTTGATTAGGAAAATATTAGAAGTCCAAGACTGAAACTGATTCAAGCCTGGGGATAATTCCTAATTATCTTGGGAAGTGGAAAATAACATCAATTTCCTAAGGATTCTGAAACACATTTTCTTTGCCCCCCACCCTGTCCTTGCTCTTATTTAGTGTTACTTTGATTAACTTTACCTGTGAAAACAAGCAATAGAAATGAATGATTTTATGACTTGTAGTGAAGTGCTTGGCTGCACTATATTTTGTGCCTTGGCAGTTTTCAAGTCAGTGTATTAAGTAACCTTAAACTACTGACAAACACAAATGCTGTAGTTTAGTGTAGAGTGTAAAAATTCCAATTGAAAATGGTTGATACCATATACTGGTGAAAAAGTACCCTTTTACCTGCTCTGTTGACTTCTTTTCATAATATAAAAGATTATTCTTTTGATAGAAATAATCTGGAGAGAGATCTATTATTCAATATAATTTAAAAGTGTGTGGAGCTTGCAAGACCCATTCATTCATACTGATGTTTTCCTCTAAAAACATCTTGTTGTATTGTCTAACTATACTAAAATCTATCCCACTGAATCACAGATGTTTGTTTCAAACAATAAAAAGTGCTCAGTTCAGCAGAAACTTCAGCAGTATGCTGAGTTAGCACATTTCAAAATTCCAGCCAAATTGGTGTGAATTTTGTTTCTTTAGCCTTTGAAAGTATTATTGTGACTTTGAGAGAGCAAAGATCTCTCCCTCCCTCATTTCTTGATCAGTTTTCATACACAATTTTCAGTATATCTCCCTTTTCATAGATCACTGGCAAAAATGAAAGATACATCAGCCTGTAATGCTTTGTCTTATGTAAAGCAACATCTTCACTTCTTATTTTATGTATCAAGCAGAGGTTTTGCTTTTTTTCGGCCCATACTGTAAGAAGGACCTATAAAATTGCTATGCCTTTTTGTGAACAGCAAAGGAAAGGATTTGATGTTTATGACCTCAACTTTGACATTAGCATTTGAAAACAGGACAGCAAATGGTAAATTATGAGTGAATGGAGGGCTTGCCATGAATTTGAATGGGTGCATTGTTTCCAGAACTGTAAGCAGAGAAAACTGGGATTGCTGTTGAAAATTGCAATATGCCCTTATTTGTTCTTAAATAATTACACCATATTCACTTGAAGCTTCGTGAAACAGTTGAAGGTACAAACATGGGACGCTTTTGGTAAACTGTAGGCATTTGTAAATTATTTTTCTTCTCATCATCAGGTGGAGAGGTCCCAGAGGTTTTCACAGATATTCAGCCATCAGCCCAACTATGTGTTGGTCTACAAGAACAACAATTCTGCATTGCCCAACAGCCTGCATCATTCACCCTTTGTTGGAGCAACACTGGTGACAGGACTGGACTTGTGTTAGCTTTGAACTCCCCTCGTTTATACCAGTCTATAACTGTCTTTTCCCCTCTCACACTGTATTTTTAATAACATATGGTCTTTCAGCTGTAGGGCTAGGAAGCCAGATGTCCTCGGCTCTTTTGGTCAATACAATCAGTTATGCTGCCAATCACGAGCCCTTTAAACCCTGGTACATGAAATTACAGTGAGTTTGTGCTCATATCCTTAGTCTAAACCTATTTACCAGACTCATAATGATGCTTTAAAACAATATCTGTGCCTCGCCCAGTCATACACAAACTGCTGTATTTCAGTTGTTAAGTAATGGACAAGCAATGAAGCAGCTGTTGGAACATCGTGTTGCATTTCTCTCTCTCAAGCTGAAATGACAGAATTTGCCAGGTCATTTAATCAATTTCATACTGATTTAAACTAGATAAAATCAATCATCTTAGCTCATGGATTTGGTAGCTGGAAAGATTGTGTCATCTGCATTGCAATGCCATACTTGAAATAATTTTTGGGTTATAAAGGAAAAGATCCTTTCCAGAGTTCACAACATAGCAACCCAATCCCTGCTAAGTTGCTGCGTGCAAGACAACTAAAACTGTAATTCTCAAATGAGCAGTTTGTAAACTAAGAGGCTTTGTGAAGTGATAAATCAAAATATGAATCTGAATGACCACTTTTCCTCAAAAGTGAGTTAAAATAATCTAATTGATAGGGATTAGATTATAATCTTGTTAAAAAGGGAAAATGTCCATTCAATGTTTAGAGCTGGTAATGTTTTGTGTCTCTTTTTAAATAAACTATCTGGTTTCTGTATTTCACTGGCAACTCATGCATTGAGAAATTTAAAAAAAGGGAACTTTCATTAGGGAAATTTCTTTCCCTATCTACAATGTAAACCAAACTCCATCTAGATTATTTTTACAAGAAGACATTAAAGCATTTTTAGTGTTTTGGAATGAGAGTTGCAAACACTGATTTGCACAGGGGATCATGAAGGTGTGAGGAGAAGGAAGAAAAAGTAAGCTGCCTAATTAGTGTGACTTTGGGAGCCAACATCTGTAGCCCTTCATTGAGCAGGGCTTCATTTTCTTTCAGATATAGCAGATTTTGCCCAATTTAAAACTTAAAGAACAGCCATTCAGAATCAATGTGCCCTCACTGAAGATAAAGACATAGTGCTGACCAAAAGGGGTCAAGACATACAGGAGGAATGTACTTATCTAATATTCAAACCTTGCCTGTGATTGGCACAAGTCACATTTGGATGCTTTGGTTGCCTTTACAGTGGGAATTTGTGGAGATTTGTGTGCCCCAGTGTGACCTCAGCAACAACTCATGCAGGCAGGAATGAGTTCTCATGCCACATATCAGAGCTTGGTTTGCTTTTCCTATTTAATTTGATACTTATCCTCAATGTAGACTTCATAAAGTCTGTACTGCCTCCTGCATGCTTCATAAAGTCCACATCAGGGCCACACTCCAGAACAATGGAGTGCACTTTATAAAGTGCAAATTGGCTATGCAAACTTTATTAAGAATACAAACCTGCCATTAATGTCTAATCACTCCGCAGCAAATTCATCATGCTACTCGAAAGCATTGTTTTTCATCATGTTCAGCAGCTTAAAATCATTTTTGCTTTCCAATTTCAGCATTTCAATGCTTCATGAGCCAAATAAAACCAGGAAAATGTCAATGAGGTGAGAATACCTCTGTTGTTTGACTCCCTTGGTGCAAGTATTCAAACACGTGGCTTCATTTACCTCAAACTGTGCAGAGAATTCTCATCATGGTGTGGGGACTAAATCTACATAGAATTTGAGGGACACAGATTTGGATGAGTTGAATCAGGGGCCGGGATTTTTTTCAAAACATACAATTCTGTAGTGAGGAGGGTAATGCCTGCTTAAAGATAAACATCTGGCACTGGATTCCCACGAGAATGTAAAACAAATGAAATCTTCTACTCTTAGCACCTTGAAGACTCATTTTTGTTGTCCATTAATACTTCTAAATCTTTCCTGCAGACATTTCACACACTTACAGATATTTTCTTGTAGCCATGTACAGAAGAATTGCCTTAGCCTAGAAAGAGAGCCATGCAGTGAAAAGAGTTTAACTTAAATGTGAGCTTTCTCCATCTCAGACAAGTCCTCTAACCCATCTGGCTGTGGAGTAACAGTGAGAAAAGATACAATTCCTCCAGGCTAATCTTGTGCTAAGCCCAGTATGGCAGATACATCTGGAGAGTGCAACCACATGTGGCCTTGAGCCAAGATAAAAGGTTGGATTCTTCTCATTTTTCACTGTTGCAAGCTCTGTGCTGAGTTTCTTGGTATTTTCCAGACTTAGAAAACTCTTAAGTGTCTTCTGTAACGAACATTCAGATAAATTTGGAAGTCCTAGGAAGAACTGTGAGTATTGCAAATCCCAGCACAGATCCATTTGAAGCTCCATGCAGTCTACTAATGCCTTTATGTGATTCATTTTTGCTCAAAATTTTATTGTTTGTAAGACTGGATGGTATACCGTGGCACTTTGTGATTAGTGAATTTTTGGTGTTTGAGCATCTTCAGTTCTCCATAGTTTTGGGATTCCATTCCACAGGACCATTTAATCTGGTCTGGCTATCTGGAGATGTTTCTTTCAAGCTGGCAACCAGCATCTAAGCCCATTCCTTGCTGTTTGCTGCTTGCTCCTTCTTCCAGCAATCCTTAATGTTTCTGTTTCCTCTGTCTTACTGCTGAAGGCTCAGTGCATCCTGTGGGTGTGGTAGCCACACAAACACAGCATCATTCTTGGTGTGCAGCTCTGGCTGATTCTAATTCTGAGGCCCTGGTTACAAATATATTTGTAGGAGAGGAAAATATCAGGAGATTTTGAGAACATCATGTTACCTGGATTTTCAAGGGGCTGGAGAACATGAAGCAGAAACAGAAATGGGGAATATTCTTCTCTTTCAGCTCAAGTTCATGGCCACAGGACTCTCAATACTCTTGCTGCAACCAAATTGAGAGTATGGAGAGGACAAACCTGGAGTCCTGTGGCCATGGACTTGGCTGAAAGACAAGAAATTCTGATAAGATATGAGGATAAGGGTTTTCATTGTGAGGTGGATTACTCAGGAGCACAGACCTAGAGAGGTTTGCAAACACCAGCTTTGGATATATGCAAAATGCACAAAGTCCCTGTATAAACTGATCTAGCTGGACCTGCTCTGAACTCTCTTTTGGGCTAGATGATATCTTTTCAACATATATAATTTTCTGTGATCATATAAGGAAAAAACATCAGTATTTTACCAAGTACAGAATTACAGAGCACTATACAAAGAAAAGCATTTTGTAGAGTGAAGAGTTTATGCTCCAAATAAAACACACTCTTGTGTGTGTGTGTTTGTGTAGGGACTGGGGGTGCACTGAGATGAAGTGATTTGCTCATGTTCCACTGAAATTAGTGATGGAAGAAGAAAGTTTTGTCTCAATTTCATTCTTTCCACTGTCAGGGTTCTGACCATGGTGAGCAGGAAGAATTGTAAGGTTACATAGGATGGAAGGATTGCAAGAGTCGGATGAATGTTTGGGTTCTTTCACTTACAAAAGATATTTTTGGCTATGACATTTTGCAGAAGTTGAGGAAAAAGTCCCACTTACAGCAGTATTATATCCAGATAGACACCCCATCACTGTTACAGGAACCATTTCTTATGAAAATGTAAAAAAATTCTTTCTATTTCTGTAATTTCTTCTGATCACTCCAGGCCAGTTGTGGGCAGTGGGCTACCAGTCATTTTTCTGTGAAATCCCTAAATATCCCTATGTTTAAGCACTTCCAGTGTTACAGGATGTGAGAATAAGTTTGTTTGCAAAAGTTATTTGAAAAAAGTAACTCTGTCTATACACTCTCTCAATGGACCACAAACTAAAATATAGTGAGGATATTGAATAACTAATTTCCAAGGAGATTCACAGTGGCTTGCAAAAGAAGACAAATAAAAAATGACCCCTTTACATATATGATGCATTCTGATTCCTCCACCCTCCCTTTAATAATTAGAAGCATGGTTTCACTGATATACTTTACAAAACCATTCTGGGGAGACATGAATTTAAAAGAAAAAAAATAAACTAGATGTGAATAATTCATAGTTAAATAGCTCTGGGCCAAGATATTGCTTCAGTATTTCCAAGTATGCAGGTTTTATTATTCTCTTAAAGTATGAATAAAAACAAGGTTGTTTTATCACACTTGGACTAATCAATGATATGCCCGAAGCACAGTTGGCAGTAAATGATCCGTTTTAGTTTAAAACATTATTTAAATCGATGTGTATTGTAGGGGAGTCATAAAAATCTTCAAATTAAAGGGTTTTGAGCCATAAAAATAAGTAATATTTTTAAGGGTTTTTAAAGGCAGTAATGTTTCCAAGTAAATAGGAGATGGGCCAAGCAGTTCCCTCTGAATTACCCTTCATCAGGTTTTCACACCCTATTAAGGTAACCTTCATGGAATATCTTTACATTACACTTCATGATGTAATTTGAATGCATTAGTATTAATTTGCCAATAAACTGCAGGGAAAATATGGAATATGCTACCCCCAAAAACTTCTGAACTCTCTCTGTTTATCTTGGGCCACATACATGAGGGTTTCCAGTGTAAAGTTTGCAGGTAAAAAGCGACCCTTGGAACTACAGTGCTTTATGCAGGAGTGAGCTCTTAGCCCGGGGTGGTAGAGCTGTAGGTCTGGATTCAGGGGTTTTGGTTTGCTCCCCAAATGCAATACACTGAGATACCAGTGAGCCAGTGATTGTAGACAGCTTCTTAAAAAATATTCCTTTACCACCCAAGACAGGTTGGCCCATGTTTTTTTAAGCCAGTCAACTTTCAACAAAGTGTGCTGTGGTATTAGCCCACATATCCTGAATCCTCTTCCCATCTAAAGCATGGGTTACCTGTTGTGGAAGGTCCAACAAGACCCTTGGTAGGACCCTGTGGATGAGTTTTAGGCACTGTGAGCTCACTTAATGGCATCTTGGGGATGTGAGAAAAGATTTGCAGGGCAATGCCCTTTAGGATAGGGATGTTTGCCTTGTCCAGTTTTTTATACAAATATTTAAGGTTGCTTTTAATACCTGCCACTCTGATGCTGAGGATTTAACATGGCAGCCAGGGAGTCACCCGAGAGAGCAGAGGAGATTCAAAAACCTTCAAAAAGGTTTTGAAATTTCCTCATTCTTTGCTTCCAGCTCTCACTCCCATTTGCTGGCAGCTTCTCCATCTGCAGTTCTAGAGAACCCCTCATTGCAGGTTTTGGTTCAAAGGCAATGAACATTCCATATGTGTCATGTCAGACATGCCCTACTGAGGTTTGGAGTCCATCCATCAAAGGTGAGACTTCCAGAGTTTATTCCCACTGCCTTTGATTATAGGCAATGGGAATGAATGGAAATACTGACAACAGGATTTATTTCATAGTGGAAAAACTGGCATGTGTTATCTCACAGTCTTCATAATTATTTCCTTTTAAAAAGTTATGTAAAATATATGAGCTAAGTATATTGAGAGTTGAGTTCTTCTAATCCTCAGCATTTTATGCAAACTAACTAGCAAAAAAAACCCCAGCTCAGCAAGAAGTCTTTCTCATTAAGTAGGACAAGAACTGGATGTGTCCAAATATAGGAGGCAAAATTGCATTTTGTAGGATTTCCATGCATTAGTGGAGAGGAAACAGAGAGATCCTCAAAACTGGGACTATTCTTACAAGATTTTTGACTTCTTTACGGACCCAAGAGTTCTGCATCACCAGAACGGAGCTTGAAGTCTGTCTTTCTTCCTGTGGTACATTTCCTACTGTTGTCTTACAGCAAAACCAATTCCCATAGGATGGAGGTATTGCAATATCCTGTTTGTAAATGGAGACAGTGAAGACATGGCACAGCTTCTTGGCATTTGTTCCCTCTCTGTTCTTCAGAGCCATCTCTGATAGAGTCAAAGCCTAAATTTAGCCAGGACCAAAGTGCTCAGGGCTGAGCTCACCAAACCACAGCAAGCTGACCTGTCTTACTGCTCTCTGAGGGTGCTGGAATTTCCCAGCTTTGCTGGAAACCTGTGTTTTACCACTTGCCCAAGGTCCCCCAGGAGCTGATGGTAGAATAGGCAGCTGAAACTCAAAGGAAATTCGATTATGCTGCCTCGGGCAGAACAAAGGGCTGGAAATTGAGAACAGGTAAAATTTGAGTGATGAGGTGAGAGATACTTGGAGTCACTCACTCTACTCTTTTCCAGGATGGAATTTAGCCTTTGTCTGTAATTTCACCAACAGGTTTGAGAAGCTGGAAGGCCAAATTTTACTACATTTGTGCAGTGTTCTTCCCCTGCTGAAGGCAAAAATAGAGGAGAAGGCAGCACATGTATGCAGCATTTGGAGACATTGTTAGGGGCCACAAAGTGAGGATCCTGATTTTTAGTCAGGCCAGTGGGATATGCCAAGGAAGCCACTGCTGTGAGCATCTCCTGGCCAGTCTCACCTTGGCTCTTCTTCAGGTTCCTTCTCCTATCCCCAGCTCTAGCCAAGCACTTCCTTATTTTACAGCTACAGTCCCCTTATCTAGGGGATGTTCTGGAGCATAAGAAGGTCTGGTTTATTTTGGAAGATATTTTGCTTAAAAAGGAATAAGTCTGACCAGAGTAGAGAGCTGATTCTCTTATCCATTTTCTTGTTTCTCTGGCAGAAAAATCTTGGCACTATCTTGAGGGAACATATTATGTTTCCAGTGAAAGGAAATAATTCCAGTCATTCTCAAGTAATCCCTCTTATCCACTACTGCATTAATACTGCAGGTCCTTAAAAAGAAACCCATCTCACTTGTTTGGTCTAAATGGAGTCACTGAATAAGGAGACAGGAAATTGAAGATTTTTTTTTTTTTACTTTGGATTGGAGGAGAAGCTATCTCCTCACACTCACTGCCAGAAATCCTGAGAAAAATTTCAAACTAATAAATAGCATTATTCTTATTGAAAATTTTGCAGAAATATTTGGCAGTAAAGACCAGTCATAGATTCTTTAGAGTATAAGGTTTAAAATGGAAAGTCTGACACATTCTTCAGCTATAATAACACAAATGGGATCACTATAATTTTCAGTTCTGATTATATGTTACAAAATCACTGCCAAATACCCATATATTCAAGAGCCTGCAGAAAACAATCTGCAAAAAAGAAATATGGAGAACTACTGAAGAAAAGTACAGGCAGCTGTAAATGTAGGAAATGTAATGATAAATCAAAACCTAAAATCAAGATACTGTTGATAACTAGCCAGAGGAATTTCACTCATACCCTATCAAATTGAATTTAATCACTGACAATTTCCATTATCTAAGAATACAGTGATTTATTTGCAGACATTCTAAGACAAAAAGCTCTTCTAAGATGGGATTAATTTTGAGAAGATAAGTACTAAGCAGGAAAGAAATTATAGGGGTGTTATACCCAAACTGCATAATATTAACCATGGAAATTCAGACTCAAGGTTACATCAAGGAGAAGAAACAAAGTTCTAAAAATTCATTAGTTTCAGTCACATGAAAATTAGTAATTTTCTCACTGGAAAAGAGGTATTTTGTTGACAGTGCAGTTCAGAATACTGGGATTAAATAGAGATAAAGAGAAGATAAGGAGAGCTGGTTTAGCATGAAGGCAAAACAACTGTTAATGATAATATCTATCACTTCATGATGAAGTGATTGATTGTGAGATTGATTGAGAGATTGTGAGAAACAGGAGTAATAAATGGGCCTTTTCCCATGAGATTTCATATTCCTTTGTAACTGTTTATACTTGGATTTTGCAAGTGTTTTGCTGAGAGAGAAAAATGAAAACATGGACCTGTTAAAAGATGGAGCCCTCACTTCTTTGTGGTCAGAAATGCATATTAAACTGCTAACATAGATTTCTGTAAATTGAATATTCTCACAAATATAAAAGACACATAACAAAATATAAGGAAAGAAAATTTTTCAAGTGTGAATGGGCAGAAATTAATGGTTTAAAATGCATTAATTACAGTATTTTGAGCAAAATTCTCTAGATTGCAACTGTCTTTGAATGCTTGAAGTTTTCTCAAGACTGACACATTTGCATTTCATATTTTTCTTCTGTCAGCCTGTAATTTCATTTCAGTCTGTATTGGCTTAGCAATGAACACCCTTAAAAAGAGATAGCTGCAGGAATGTGGGCATAGGAATGTGACTTAGTGTTTAGGATATTGTAATTATGCTGCTGAACCATTGTATATGTATTGATGGCCCTCCCAATTAGAATAATTAGTAGAAAATACAGACTCCAAAATTGTGGTGAGGACCACATGAGCTATGGTCATTTATTTCTACCTTTGTGATAGCTATGGTGAGGTTTGAATTAAAATTATTAATGTCTCTGTGGGGTGATCTTCCATGTCTGTTTGTCAGGGTCTGTTTTTCACTAATATGAATTTGTCTCCCTGAACTTCCCTCCAGCCTAAAACTTCATTTCCAAAATTTCCATTTCTCCTTCCTGCATGACTGACTATGACTGCTTATGTGAATGCTCTTTGTAGAAGCATCAAACACTGAAATTCATAAGTAAAATGTGTGTTTTAATAGCTGCAGTTATTGCAGAACTGTAAACTTTGGTGGGGCTCTGCAGCTGGAAGTTTTTGAATTTTCCAAAGAGTCAAACTGAACAAAGTTGTGTCGGATAGGTAAAAAGATCTCACTGTTTTACAGGGTAAAATCGAAGTACCAAGGAAAAAATCCTCATGATTCTGAATTTGGGCACTTGAAAGGTTATGTTGGCACCTAACGAGGCCTCCTTTTTTATTTCTTTTTGGAAGCAGAGTGGGGCTTGTGGCTCCAGCACACTTCATTAAAAAGGTCCTCAGATTTTCGTTGGAAGGTGAGGAGCCTGCCAGATGCTAGCATAAAGGCATCTCATTTATTTTGCCAGAAGTGGGTGTTGCTGTTTAATATCAGATCTTCATATGGTCTTGCAGTGAATTGCCCAAGGTCATCCAATGCCTGTGGGAAAGTCCTGAGGTGTTTTTGACTCACTTCTTCTCTGAAACACAATGAGCCCAGAAAATCACTGCTGTTTGGGAGTTAGGGGATTATGCATAGAGAAACTTCCTCCTGAACAAACCTACCAAGAAATGAAATGTGCACCCAGATCTGGAGACTGACCCTTCTGGTTTTCTCTGGCTGGTTTTGAGGCTGCAAGCTTTTTCATACAAGTGATGCAATTCCAAAAACACCTCAGACTTTGATTGGCATAAATCCTCTAGTGCCTACTTTTCCAACACATATAAAAGTACTGGAGGAGCACAGACCTCTCCATATTCTTTTTAAAACAGAAGTTTTGGGGAACTCTCTATTTTAACATTTTATCTTGCACATTTTTCTGAAAGAATTGGAGATGCAAGTGCTAATTTTGTATTCTTGACCAGTCTGAAACTAATCATCCTTCCTTCTCTCTCTCTTGTGTTATGTAACCTGTGGAATAGGCTTGTTTCCTGAACACTGTCATAAAATATGTCCTTCCAGCCCTCTCGTAGTGATGATAATACACAGGCTGTCCCCTCTTCCTTTTAGGAAGCAGAGAAGGAAAAGACAGATTTCAAAGTGAAGAACAGGGGATTTTGTGAGGGGCAGGTGATGCTCCAGGGCCAGGTGCAATGAAGAAAGGTGTGGCTGGAATTGCAGAATATTCATCTGAGCTGATGTTGTATCTGGAGGGAGCATCTGGCCAGCGTGCTGTGGGGTTGGTTAATGGCTGGTCCATGAATCTGGACTTAAAATGATCCTAAATTCAGACCTAAACATGGAGGTCTTATAATCCCTGCATTTATGATTTCATGAAGTTTTAATCAGCTGCAAAAGGACAGCATCTTCCATGGATCAGAGTTAAAAGCTTCTGGTTATTAGATTTGGGACATTAAAGCAGAGAGCTTAAATACTGGCTACATTAATTTTATCTCTTGGCCTGAAAGGAAAAATATTCTGCTCTCAGAGACCCACAAACTGGCTTATCAGCTGGGGCACCACATTCCTTGGTCTGGCAGCAAAGATAGCCACGGGAGGCAAGAAATGCCAACATTTAGATCTGGGCAACGTATGAGCAGCCAGTGCTAAACCATTCTGGAGGGAGCGGTGTGGAAAGATGGGAAAAGCTTCCAGACAAATCTTCCCCAAAAACCTCACATCTCTGTGATTAATCTCTCATGTGTTGTTTCTACTGGAGACCCAGAAGCAAGTGAAAGATAGTGAGGAATACTCATGGGTTTTAAATTACTATATTATTTTTTAAAATGTTGTATTTATCTCAAGTTTTTATGAGTGGTAGAATGATTAACTCTACCATCGGATTACCACCTCAAAAGAGGTGTAGTAGAGGGTTGTGCTTGATGTGATTGGGTTTTGTGTTCAGACTCATCCCAATGAGTGCAGGAGGGGAGACCAAGGGATCATCTCCAGAATGTTTATTGACAGATTAAAACAAACAAACAAACAAACAAACAAACAACACAAAAAAACACCCCACAAAGAACAAAGGTGTGAATTCTGAATAAAAAGATAAAAAAGAGGGAGAAGTGTGTTCTTTTCATCTTTGAAAAGGATGAGGGGGATGGTTTAGAGTTGAGTTTCTGAGGCAGAAGAGGCAGGCTCAGCTTACCAGTTTTGGAGGACAATCCTGAACAGTAACACTCAGGAAATGAACTTTTGCTGCTTTTGGTCTCAGCTTGCAGAGCTGGATGTCAGGGGAAGTCCTTAATGCCAGCTAGGGGAGGAGACTGCATTCTGTGCTCTCTCTGGGCCCTGTTTCCAACTTAATCATCATGCATTTCACTGGTGCTTCACTGGGAAGAAATTTACTCATCTTTAGGTGCTTTATGGTAAGACTTAAGACTTAGAAATTAATCTAATTAATCTTAGAACTACAAGGCTCCTTTTTTTTTTTTTTTTTTTTTTTTTTTTTTTTTNTTTTTTAAATGGGAGTAATGAATGCCAGTAAAATGATTTTTGACAGTAAAGCCTTCAGGTGTTTTAGTTCCTGCTGACATCTCCCACCTCACTGCAAGGATTTGTTTGGGGCTGATTTCAGGCACCACAATATGATGGTGAATCTTTCTAACTTATACAAATATCAGAACATAATTCTCTGTGCTGTGTGACAGCCAGGACCTCCTTAGCAAAGGCAAAGTGCATGTGGTGGGGAAAGACCCTCAAAAACTGGATAACTTCAAGCAGTCATAGCTCATACCAGCAGAGTTCAGCAACAGCTGCTGCTGCCATTTTTCTTTCTTTACCCACCAAATTCCTGCTAAAATAAAACTTGTACTTGGCTAACCTGAGCTCTCTGCAGCCTAGCTGCCCTCCAAAGTCATTATGAGAGTTGCCCAGTTTGCTGTTTGACACAGCCTTTATTTAGCCCCTGCCAAAATTAACTGTGTTTAATTTTCTGTAAATCACAGTGCTGCCTCTGAGTTTCTGGGGACTGTATTTCTTTACACCTTTTCCAAATTCTAGGTCTGCACTGTGGTTTTCTACCAAGAAAAAGGAGACAGATGTTAGATGAAAGATTCTGGAGGAAAAAAATTTGAAATTATGATGGATATCAAAAGATGAGGAAGCATTTAGGAGAGCAACTGGGCAACTGAAGACAAAAAATGATACAATCCTAAAAACAAATGCATCTGCTGTTTTCAGTTATAAGGAAACAAAACTGGTAAACTTCTTTTGAACTTTTTTTTTTGTTTTTATATTTAGAGGTGCTATATTTAGGGGAGGAAGGAAGAAGTGATTTTATGTAGCCTTGAGCAAATTGCCCTGTTTTTCATACAATACTTTCCTATTCACTCTTATTTGCATATTTTTTAATATATTTTAGGGTTTGGGTTGCTCATACAAATGATTTAAATGGAAATATTCTTCAACAAATCTCAGCTGTTTCTGTAGTTCCTAGCATTTTAGAAAAGAAAGGTCTTCTGTCTTGTATATTTACATAAAACCTGAATTCCAGATTTGGAAGATGTAATAAAAATATGCTTTTCTGGGATTAGCTTTTAGGGAAAGAGAATTCCCCATGACCAAAAATACCCTAGTAATAAGCATTTGCTCTGTGCTGGCACCACTGTGACCTTAAATTATGAGCTTGCCCCCATTTGTAGCCAGTTTCCCCTCTTTAAATGCACAGTTAAGTCATTTGTAAATATCATAACTGAATATGGAAGTGTAATTTAGTGACTCTATTTGAGGATTAAGAGGAAGAATAACATTACTTAGAACCATATGCAATCTTTTCTGCTTTGTTTAATTTAGTTCACTCCATGCAAGCCTTATCTTACAGACATTCTTCACTCCAGCTCACTTGATATATTTGCAATGCTGTTGATAATGCTATCAAAAAAATAGCTAAATGTTTATTTCTTTACCAAAATATAAATGTATATACTGTGAAGTGCATTGACAAAACATCAGTGACGTGGAATTATTGTCCCTAGGAAGGGCAGAAAGGAAAAAGGTTGATTTATACTGTTTGTTTTCAAAGTAGAGGAGATTTAAAACTGTAGAAAGAAGGTATTGGACTTTACACTCAAGCATACTAGCTGGCTTTATTAAACACTTGGAGCAACACTCTAGTTTCCTGTACCAAGGATGCCAAAGAATGGAAATTCTCAACTGAATACAGTCTGCATTGTGGTCTTTAGTTCATTGTGGCTTTATTCAACTTTCTTTTTTGGTGGAACTACCTCACAAATTCTGTGAGTGTCTGATGTTTGACTGTTGTATCCGATTGACACTTGATGATTAATTTGTATATATTACTGTTAATTACAAATCTCACAAGTTTTATTCTTGCTGAACCCATCATGTGATCCCTTATGGTAGCTGAAGTCACATTTTACTTCCTTCAGACAGTATGGATGGTGAAATTATTTTAAAGTCCTGAGCAGCTGCTTTTGAGGTTATTCTGACCCCTTTTTGAATCAAAATGTCGTAATTTTTAGCCTTACATTTTTTCTTTTTTTTCCCCATGAAAGCTTACCATTTCCATATGGACATACTGTGCTGTCAACAAATATAATTCTTACACATTTGGAAGGAAGATGGGGGAGATCCTTGCCTGGTGTAAGCACTCATGATTCCTTTGACTGTGTAGCCCATTTCAGCCTGGAGGGAAATTTTGCAGAGACCACCTTCACTCATTGCTTGGTGTGCAGTGGAGACAGACACACAAAAGGAAGTGCCTGAAAGATTACTCTGAACTGGGCAGAGCAAGGCCATCTCCTAAAATAGTGGAGTCTCATGTCATCGACAGCTGGATTTGGAAAATCTGAGCGAGGTAAAAGGGAGACTCTGGAAATCAGGCACTGGAGCTGAGCAGAGCTGACACAAAGCTGTTCCCAGCATTCCTGACCTCCCAAAGTGCTCCTTCAGTGGTCTAATCCAATGCCCAAAACCAAACACTCCACACCAATAAATCCTCTGGCTCAGCAGGGGCTAAGGAACAGAAGTTGCTGTGTCTCTGTTACCACAAGGACAGATCCTCAGCCAGCAGTGGCCCCCAACACAGAAGAAAAATTGAATGCAGAGAGACAGAAATGAAAAAGAGAGGGCAATGATTCACTGGAGGGGGGAAAGATCAACCATCAAACAACAGCTGTGAGAAAAATGACTGGGGAACATTTATGCCACATGCACACACATCAATACATGGGATCAATCAGAGTAGGACATGAAATATATCTGAAAAATAATTAACTAGAAAGTTTCAACATAATATTAAGTCCAATTATCAGATGATCATTTCCCACAGTAACATCAAACAGAGATTCATTGTTCTAAAATCTTTGATTTCCCATACTATTTTCTGTGTTTATTCCTTTTGCATCTTCATCTATCCCACACTAAAACCAGCAGGAAGACACACTCTTGAACCTGTAGTTCAGTCTAAGATTTTCAAGAATCTTTACTATTATTGACAAGGGAAGAAATATGATGTAGAAAAAGGCCTTGCAACTCATTCTTAAATCAGCAGAACTGCAACCAGGATTGTTGTAATCTTGCCATGTCTGGAAAACAACTTGAGAGTCACTGGCCATTGTGCAATTAGCACTGGTAGTTACACTCTTAAAAGGTGGAAAGTTGCTGTGGTAGAACTGGAAACAGGACTGCTCTCTAACTAAATTATCAGGGTGAAGTATCTGGTGTTAGATATAAAAATTAGTTTTAATTAACTTTAATGTTGACAATAGAAATTAATTGTTTCACTGGCCACAGGACTGATGAGAACATTGTCAGGACATGCAATCAACAGCAGCCCTAGCACTGGAACTGGCATATGGGCAGCATTTGTTGATGTGTAATTAGAACTCCATCCAACCCTCATTGAAATAAACTTCCCATTGATTTTAATAAGAAATACATTAAACTCTGGACACCACGGTTCATCATTATATGGTATCTCTTCTTTTAAAATTTGGCACTGGGTCAAATCCTGTAATTTTGGCTTATGAGTTTGCTACAGAGAATGACCTTACCCGTGTTATGTGCTATGACAGCTACAAAACAGCTGCTACCAGCTCTGAAGAATGTGAATTTTATGAGCTGGGAAAACAATTTTTCATGATAGATTGTTACACTGAAGTAGTTACAAGTTCAGGAAACATGACAAAAATAAATAATAAACAATAATACACAAATAATATATTGTCCCCATAAAAAGCACTGTAATTCTTTGTCTTCGTACCTGTGTAAGAAAGCAGCAGTTTCAGTGACTGAAAAGACACTGAGGAAACTTTTCAAAGCTGCTCATAATGACATAAAAATTCAAAGAGAAGTCTTTGAAGATTACTATGTTCCTCATCCACATAGTAATTGATATCTCTGAAATCACCAGATAAATCAATTATTCTAATCAACAGGGAGATGTCTCTTTCATAATCTTTTTTTTAGTCCAAGTTTAAAAAGTGGCTTATTTTCAATAAAACTACCCATTGTGCAATCCACACTTCTGTGAATATAACAACTGAATTTGGGAGTTCTTTGCAGATTTTCTGTGGGATTGGCCACTCTTCCAAACTCACTGCCTAAGCCACTTCTTGTCATATTTGGTGCATGAAAATTAATATCTGCACTAAAAAATGGTGGGGTTTTTTTGTTTGTTTGTTTGTTTGTTTGTTTGTTGTTGTTTTTTGTTTTTTTTTCCCAGCCCACCTACAACTACATCCTTCAGAAAGTCACGGTGTTTCTGCAGCACTCAAACATCTGCTGTGTGTGACTGACACTGGTTGCCTACATAATTTTATTAATGCCATTGAATATTTTGGCACATTTCCTCTCAGACCATTGAAATTGCAATCGTTGCAGAGAGCAGCCACAAGGCTGATAACAGGAAAGGGTTGCAGTGCAGATGTCTGCAGCTGAGCCAGCTGCAAGGGCTTTTTTAGAGCCAGTGGGGACAAATGGGCACCTACAGGTTGTGATTCAGGTCACCCTACAGGAGACATCTAAAATAAAGCAGATAACTCAGTCTAAAAACTGTGCAGTGACATAAAAGAAACTGAAGGTTACTGGTTTTGGTAGAAGTGTTCACACTGCAGATAGATACAGTCAGATGAGATGAATCTTGTCCTGCTGGGACAATTTTGACCTGGCAGCACTTGGAAGCTCCCTGTCATGAAAAACCAAATGTAGCATGGGATTATTCTATAAAATATCGTGTTTCATACTTCTCATACAGGGAGAAGAATTAAATTACTTTCTTGCCTCATGATCTGCTCTAGGTTTGAGTTACCAATAAAATCTCCCTTACTGTAAAAAAAGTGCATTTTTCCCTGAGTTAATAAAAAAAGTTCATCATTAAGTCATTGTAAAAATTAACGCTGTAAATAAGGATAACACTATAAATAAGAATATCAGTGGAAATAAGGATAACACTAGCAATTGCTGCTGTTTCTTTAAATAACTTATTTACTAAACCACCAAATAATTTAAACCATTTACCTGTTTTAGGGACTGAGTAATTCATGCAGAATTAGCAGTTAAATCTTATCTTGGTGTGGGCTGGCTGGTGATGAATTTGTTCTTACTTTATAGTCACACTGCAGAATGGAATGTGTGTGAGGTGAAATCATTGCTGCTGGTCTGAAGTATCAACAGGGTCTGAAGAAGTGAGTTTAGAGATGGTTTGGTTGTTTCTGTACTATCCTTTAGTTATAATGAAGTTGCAGGCATCCTGGAAAGAATGGAGTGCCTGGGTGTGCTCAGATGAGAAAGGTGTCTCAAATAGAGTTTTTTCATGGAGTGGTTTCAAATGTTGAAAGATGGCATTTGAAAATAATGAAAAATAAAATCCCAACAAAAATTCAGAAGATAGATATTCTTGGGCCTGAAACTTGACTGGAAGAAAAACCTTTTTGCCAACAATAAGGTGTTAGCCAGGCTCTTGTGGAAGCCCAGAGTGAAGAGATTTGTGATTACTGTGGATGGTCAGCAGTGAATTATACAAAACTTCTGTCTTTAAGTGAAAAGTGGGCGATCACATTTGAGCATGCTGGGACAAACTTTCTTCATATATATCTATTGATGGGTTGGCCTCTGCCTGATTTGAGTAGACTCTAAGAATAAATTACCATCTGTGCTCAGACTGGCTTCCTATTTGAAGTTCAAACCACATATAGTTCTCAGATTTATAGCTGGAAGATGAATCTGAGCTTGAGAATGGGCTACAGCCACATTTGGCTGTCATTGCCACTGCAAATGTGCTCCAAAATGTGGTTGATGCCCCAGTACTCACAAGGGTTTTCCAGGGCTTGCTTTTTTGTTGTAGGATTTGGGCTTTCCCTCTGGACATTGCACTGCCACCTGATGAGAAATGGTAGCAGCTAAATGAGCTTTGTAGGGGTTAATGGTATTTTTAATCGACCTGCCTCCTGTCTAGGTGCCTGAGAAGAAAAATCTACAGGAACTCAAGTGGAATTGAAAGGGTAATCCCAGAGAAGGGAATAGAAAGATCTAATTAATAGATTGTAAAACTAAAAACACTACGGTGACCATCTGATCCTGTGTAACAGAGGTCGTAGGTCTTCCCTGATTTAATTTATATTTGAACTTTATTTTTCTTTTTAAAAGCCATCCAATGCTGATATATTAGTTACTAGTGATGGAAAATCTTGCAGACACCTTTAAGCTGTGGCAGTGATTAATTTTCAGTGTTAAAAAAAAAAAAAGAGGCACAGTTTTATTTTCGGTCTAAATTAGTCTGATTTCACCTTTCATGAATTTCAACTGTGAGTTGTTACAGAACATATTGAGTCAATTTCCATTCTTTTGCTCCTCTTCCAGCAAAAGATATGGTTCTGTTTTCCTTGGAACATTATTTTAAGGTCATTGAGAAAGAAAATGAGAGAGAGAAAAAAGAACAGGAGAAAGAAACTTACAGTCAGTGCCAGTGTGGGACTTGGGATTTCTTGCTCCGACACTCTCCACTTCACCCAGCTGACAGGAAGGATTCAGAGCCACGTTTTGGAGCAGTGTTAGGCACTCACAATGCAGCCAGCATGCAGGGAACACTTAAAAGCACCTCTGCACACAGATCCTTGTATTCCTCATGGATCCAGGCACTTCTGAAGACCCAATAACAATGCTTCAGTACTGAACAGTTCTTTCCCCCTTCCTTCCCCCCGGCAACTTTTAATCTCTCTGCCTCACTTGCCCAAAGGATACAGAAATGGAAAAAAATGTTGTAAGGTTAAACACTACAGGACTGGGAGATGTCTGCATGGAGGAGGAAAAGGAAAAGGAAAATATGAGCCCATAGAGAGGAGCAAGTGTTGGCTGGATCACTTCTATGCCACACTTAGAATCACAGAATCACAGAACAAGCTGAGTTAGAAGGGACCCACAAGGACCATCCAGTGCAGCACCTGTCCCTGCACAGCTCCATCCCCCAGAGTCACCCCTGTGCCCAGAGCATTGTCCAAACACTCCCTGGGCTCTGTCAGGCTGTGCTGTGACCACTGCCCTGGGGAGCCTGGGCAGTGCCCAGACACCCTCTGGGGAAGAACCTTTTCCTGAGATCCAACCCAAACCTCCCCTGACACAACCTCAGGCCATTCCTTGGGTCCTGTCACTGTCACCAGAGAGCAGAGATCAGTGTCTGTCCCTCCCCATCCCCTCATGAGGAATTTGTAGCTGCACTGAGGCCTCCCCTCAGTCTCCTCCAGGCTGAACAGGCCAAGCGCCCTCAGCCTCTCCTCCCACGGCTTCTCCTCAAGGCCTTCACCATCTTTGTTGCCCTCCTTTGGACACTCTCTCACAGTTTCATGTTTTCATTACACTGTGGCACCCACAGCTGCCCCAGGGCTGGAGGTGAGGCCTCCCCAGCCCAGAGCAGAGCAGGACAATCCCTCCCTTGCCCGGCTGGCCATGCTGTGCCCGGTGTCCCCAGGACAGGGATGTCCCTCCTGGCTGGAAATCTGAATTCCACAGCCCTTTCTGAGCTGCTATAACCTTCAGCTAAATAATCCACTTGCTCTCTGCAAACCCCAAGGAAGAAGACGACCACTGCCTGCGGATCCTCGCTGTGGGTTTGGAATCTGCTCTGTGCCAGCAGAAAGGTTCTCCTGTATCCCAGCAGACATGGGTGGTTCTTTCTCCTGTCATGTTCCCCTGCATTCCTCCTGCTCAGGAAGGCTTCTTGCAGCTGATTATCAGGGCAGGCTGCCTTTCCTGGCTGGCTGGGGCATGTTTGAATTTCAGTTCTCACCCTTGGGACCTGCAACCACGGTTCTCTTCCAGTAGAAAGCCCAAGCCTAAAAGCAGCACAACAGATGTGACCTTTGTTCAGTGAATGAGCTCAGGTGTGACTAGATTGTTGCATTCAGGTTTGCTTATTTTCTCTCTCATTCTCTTTGCCTTTTTCCCTCTTTCTCTTTTTCCCCCTCTCTTTCATTCTTCTGAGTAGAATAACCTTGCTCTTGGATTTGAAGAACTTTTTTAAAAACTCTCTTCAATGGTGCTCCAGTTCTTCTAGTGAAAAATAAAGGATATAATATTCAATACAGATTTTGTGATTCTGAGAAATACTTCTTTGACTGATCTGACAATATGATTTCCAATTTAAATACCAGAAACTAATCTGAAATGAAGATGTTTGTATGACTACTAGGTGGTAGATATTTTCAGAAAGAAAAGTTTGATACGAAATACAGAAATTGTTTAGAACAAAATGACCTTAATATAGATCTGGTAAAAATCCAGCATGTATCAGGATTAGAAAGTAAAGTATTTTTCTTTCTCTTTATTTTCCAGTCTGAAGGGAATGCTGCTTTTAAAGGTTTTAACTTAGCTTAGCTTCTTTCATTTATCTGAGTTGTGCTACTGTGACAAAAATAAGGAAAAGGATGTTTCAGTTTTTATCTTTTTGGTCAGCTCTTGCTGTGAACTACGTTTGACCATGTAGCAGAACAAACTATTGATTTTTGACTGCTTGGGTTTATGAAAAACAGTGTTTTGTTTCTCATCATATATTTTAAACTCAAATTAATTTTGGGTTTAGTTTTGGAGAAACTTTCTGGTCCCAACTATCAGTTCCCTATGTACTCAGAGACACCTCAAATCCTGCTTAATTTTCTTAGTCCCTCTTGATTACTCAGGAAAAGGTCTTGCTTTTCTTTAGTGGGAGCCTTGCCTGGGAATCAGTTTTAGGATGAAGGTCTGTCTTTTTATTCAGCTCTCAGCTGGAGTGCAGTTGACTAATACTGCAAGACAGTATTAATACTTTGCTGTCAGAGCCTGTCAATCCAGAGAAAGCAAGTCTGACTCACTGGAAAATATCCCCATGAGAAAGAGCCTTTCACAACCTCCTATCCCAATGCATGGAAAGATAAATGCTAGGGTTCAGATTTTCCCTCCAGAGACTGTTCTTCAGGAAAAGTCAAAACAGACACATGCTCGAAGCAGGCCCAATAGATTTTACAAGATATGACATAAACGACAAAGAATTTCTAGCAGTGGCTCTCTGTAGACAGATTTATGGAAGATCGAGGGTTTGAGGATTAAACTCTCTCTTGGCTGGTGTGAGACAACCTGATTATTCTGTCCAGCTGGAAAAGACACGAGCAGCAGGGTCCATCTCAAGAAAATGAATCTATTTAAATGATGCAAGGCTGTCTTCAGCTGGAAGTGTCAGGGTGACACTGAACATGAACACTCATGGATTGTGGCTTGCATTGATATTCTTAAGTGAACAAGAGGCGTGAGGAAAATTGTACCAGGTGTTAAATTCATCACCTCAGAGATGGAATAAAGTGAGCAAAAATAAATTGAAGGGATGACTCTGTATAGCAGGGAGAAGGCCTTCAGCAAGATTTATCACATATGAAAAAATGAAAATTAATGCTACATTTAATTGAATGAAATATTTTTTACATAAAGGTATGTTGGGATACACTGCTGGCTTTTATTTTTCATTTTCACTGGAAGTCATGCAGCCAAACAGATCTCTGCTGGCACCTAGAATAATCATGTGGAGAGGAAGGAGGATAGAGGGAAAGGATGGGAAAAATTATGTGAGTAAAAATAAAAGGGAAAAAACTCAGTATAATGGCATTTTAAAAAGATGCAGATGAAATTTAAACTTAGCTTCAGATGACTTGCCTTTATTTTTTAATTATTTAAAGAAAACCATCCTGAAAAACAGGAATTAATTCTTTGTACAAATTTCCTAAGTGTAACCTGACAGAATGTCTAAAGTATAATTAATTCATGCACACAGAACCAGAAGATGCGAAGGAGAAACACATTTTCTAAAAAGTAATGCTGAAGGTCATGTCCTGAATATATTTGTACATATATTTCTTTCTAGCACAACTGCAGGCAGAACTGACTTAAATGAATATCAGGATGTAAATATTGATAAGTCTTGTCTAAGTTTTGCTTCTGTGAGCAGCCCTAATGGCTTTATTAGGACAGTGTGGCTGTCCACACTGGTGGGGGGCAGGGAATCTGTTCTCCTGCTCCAAACCATGCAGGTCCCTAAGTCCAGGTGTGGACTCTTCTCCCTGATGTTCCATCTCCTGCAAATTCCCCAGCAGGGGCTGCTCCTCTAAGGATCACACTGGAGGCCACTCAAGGGCAGCACCATCCACATGATGCAGTCTAATTTCACTCTTTTTCTCTGCCTTATTCCCAGGGTGGCAGCAGTAAAGGTGATGTGCATGGCCCTGCTGTCCCTGCCCCAGCCTGGCCCTCTCTGTCCCAGGTGTGTTTCCATTTGGCAACTGCCTTTACCCCCTAAAAGATGGAAGAGTTGCAGATTGATAGAAGAACTGAATTGCTTTTGGATTAAAAAGCTTAAAAACTCTTACAGTAATAATGTCTGTTATTGTTTTGGAGGGCTTAGGTTCCTCTAAATACCACTGTACCCCCAGGCATGACCATATTTCTAAGGCTGAGAGGCAGCCTAAATCCCAGTCTTCACTCACTGCTGCTGGGATTGGAGTGTCCTATTCATGTGTAAAAGGCAGCTGTCCTCAAGTCAACTTTCTCTGTAGCAACAGGGGAAATCATGTGCAGGATTTCCTCCATGTACTTATCTGTGGGGAATGATGTGGAACAAAAATAATGAGTAATTTTTCTTTGGAAAATGATTTACTGACCGTAATTTACATGTTTTGCTGTTACCCACTGTTTTTCATCAATAAACCCCAATATCCATGATAAAAAACCATTGATATTCTTTTCACTATTTCATAATCAAGGTGTCAAGGCCTGGGTGTCATATGGGCAGGCATCTTCAATTTTTTTCAGCTGAAGTTTAGGACTGTGGTGCTTCAGAAAGCTGTGTCCAGCAACATGTAACTAGGGCCAAAGGCAAGACACAAGCTGTTGTAGGTTCATAATAAAAATTTCCAGATTTTCAACTCTTTGCTCATTCCACTCAACCATGCTAGCTCTCTGAAGTGCCAGTGGTGCGGAAGGAAGAAGATGCTTTATGATCCTTGATGACTATAATGTAACATATAAAGCTCTAGGGTGCTTTCAAACTCCCAGTGATCTTGTGGGGTGGAAAATTAATCATGCTACAGCTACTAGGAGAATATATATTTTTTTACATTAGCTGCTTGGGTCTTTTTCCAAACCAGAGGATGATAAAGCGCTTCCCACTGCTGGATGGAGACAAAAGGCAGTGTAATCAACAGAAGCAGTAAAATAAGCTGAATAAGCTACTCTGGACTCCTGATTACTAATGTAATTCTTTTACAATCATTTTTGGCTCTAGAAACAAGAAGCATTTGCAAAATAAGCAATTTTTTTTAAAATGCCACAGTCAGATTGTTGCAAATGTTGGTTCTCAAATCCTGAGCTACTCTCTCAAACTTAGCAGCCAATCGTGCCCTACTGCAGGATATTGGTATATTATATGTAAATATACAGACAGCTAAACTTTTGGAAAGTGCATGGAAATTGTTCCCTGCAGTCAACATGTATCAGCAGATGCAGCCAAAATAAAATACAGGCAGTGGTTTGAGGTTTCTTGAGACTCCTGATATTTCTAATGAAAAAAAACCCTTAATCAGCCTTTTTTCTTCCACTTCTTTTTTGCAGACTGATTTTGTCTTCTTACACCAGAGATTTTTCCAAAGACCTCATTCATACAGCAAATTTGGGGGTATTTTATGGTCCTGGATTCACCATGTGTAGGGTAATTCTGCAGGTTCATATTTGCAGGGTTTATTTTCCAGCTGAAAAGTTGCCCTTACCTAAATGAGGACCTCAGAGGTTTCTGACACGGTTGTTGTCTCCTTGTAAGCCCCTTTCACTCCCTGTTCCATGAGCACTGGGATTTCATATGCTCTGAGCAAGGTCAAGCTTTGCATTTTCCACCTTGGCATCACTGCACCACTGAAGGGGTGAAAAAATGGAAATCGTGTAGTTGTGACAGCAAAAACAGCTCCCTGATTCTGCAGCACAGCCATTCTTTATTCACATTGCACATCTTCCACCTGCTTGTAAACTGTGGGTCAAAACCCAGGTCAAAACCTGACACTGAACTTGGAGGGGAAAATAATTTTCTTTGAGTAGCAGCAGCCTTCACCTAATCAAGTGCTGTTTCTTAAGACCAGAAAGAAAGCAGTGGCAAAACAATTGTTACTTACCTGTTCTTTAAATTTCAGCAGTGGAAGAATCTTTCTACCCTAATTTAAGTCAGGGTTCTATAGTACCTAGTATCAGAATTCTAATTGCAGTCTGTCAGTCTGAAGAAGTTGCTGAACATCATCATCTCTCTCCATGCTCTGGCACCAGATCACTTCCACTGCAGTCTCCTGCTAAGTGGGAAAATTGGAAGTTCAACAAGAATAACTTAAAAATAGAAGGAAATAAATGACCATGAAATGAAAGGAGTACTGAAAACACACTCAGAAAAACCTGATGTTCATCATTAGGCTTCTCAGCTCTTCCTGTGCAGAGCTGCAGCATTTGCTAGAGTGTGCTGAGAAGCTGTGTGCAAGAGAAAGGTCAAGTATAATCGGGAGGGTTGGCACCTTCTCAAAGATTCCCATGAAATATTTTGTCTTGCAAGTCAGCTGTTTCCTGACAAAAACTGGGCACAAGCCTTGCTAGCCCACTGCTCTACCACAAAGTTAATTTGGAAGCTCATGAGACAGCTCAGTAAAGTGAAAAGAACGGAATCATTGTTGTAATAATATTTTATGATAATTTTTTTTATTATTCACAGAATGGTTTGAGTTGGAAGGGGCCTTAAAGATCATCTTGTTCCAAGCCTCTGCCATGGGCAGGGACACCTTCCACTAAACCAGACTGCTCCAAGCCCTGTCTAACCTGACCTTGACCTCTTCCAGGGATGAGGCAGCTTCTCTGAGCAGCCTGTGCCAGTTCCTCACCACCCTTGCTCTCAAGAATTTCTTCCTTATAGCCAATCTAAACCTATTTTCTTTCAGTATAAATTCATTACCCCTTGTCCTGTCATTATGGTGTTATGGAAGTCTTGAAACTGCTACTGCAGGGCTTACTTTTACCATATGTCAGGTGCTGTATGCTTTTCAGAAGTGAAAAATGGTCTTTGGAGCTGAGTAAAGATGCTGCAGCTCATTGCCATCACTGAATTTTTAGAAGTGAGCACAGTGCAAGGGCAGGTTACATGTGCTTATTCCCATTATTAAGTATAAGTGAGTCAAATGAAAGTCTCTGCTCCTGTGCCAGCTTATTTGGGAGGCCTCTTTCCTAGTGACCCCCCAAGTATCCAAACCCAGCTGGAGCAGGAATGCCCTCACTCAACCCTTAATCTCTCACTGAAACGTGGTGGTTTGGGTAGGTTGGTGTGACCTGAGGTCTCGCTGGGGTAAATGTCCAGCTGTGTGTGGTTCCTGAGCAGTTGCCAGTTCTTCCTAGGAAGTGGTGCCCCCATTCTATGGTGTTTCCACAGGAAAGTCGATATCCTTGGATGGTCCTTAGTGAGGGGGGAGGGAACTGCCAATGAGAGTGAAATCCTGGGAAGATTTGGGGTGTGAAGATGACATTCAATGTCATTAGAGAAGTGCATAAGCAAGTGCAGAGGATGGAAGCCTCCTGTGGTTCCAACGGTGACTTCTGTTGCTCTCCCAACACGTGTTTAAAAAACCCCAAACACAGCAGGTTCTGTAGATAGAGCAGTGAGAGTAAAGTTCATGGGGGAGTAAAAAAGCTTTCCTTACCAAGCATGGATTTGTGTCTGGACTCATGCAGGATTCAATCCTCTTCCAGATGCAAATCAGTGTTCTCATGCTGCCATTAAATGGTACTTCCAGAAACACAAGGAGCATGGAACAGATACTGAGCAGCCTGAGGATGGATACCCAAATATTAAGTGGTGCTGTGGAAAGTATTTATTTTGCTTGAAATGTACCTCATCAGCATCACCCTGATCTTCTCTCTCATCAACATTTTTACCTTTTTTTCCCTCCAGGTATGCACTGAGAAGTACCAACAGTGATGCTGGAATGTAAGGCAGAGAGAAATTCGAGCAGCAGTGTGTGCTGGTGTTCTCCTGCTCCCATCCCTGTGGCATCTTCTGTCTCTTCCCTTTGCTCCATAGAGATGCACAGATGTTGAACAGTCCTGGAGATAGGATTTTGTTTTAATGGAGTTTGCCACTAAGGGCTCTGCAGAAAGGAAGACTTTGAGACATTGCAGACCATCTTTTTTAATTCCTGCTGTCTCCTGGCAGTGAAGCAAAGTAGAATGCCAGTAAATAACAAGATTCTGCAGCAATTTCTATTTCAGTGACACAGAACTTTTCCTTCAAAGTTGCTTAATATGCCATTTTCTTTCTCCTGATTTTGCTGTGGCAGTATATTGAATTTCTGTTTCCTCCCCACTTTCAATTAATGCAAGATGAGCCTTTTTTCAAAGGTCTTACAGGAGTCAGGCACCCATCTTTCAGCAATTTTCCATCTGAGCTGGCACCAAATTCACTTAGACAACTCTTGAAATCTCACCCCTAGAGTTTGATGGTTAACTAAAGAGTCCTTATTGGAAACTATGATTATTGCAAATGTTACTGGCAATAAACATTACTTTGTTAAGCCTGTGACGTGTGTGCAGTTGATTCATTACAATAACGACACTCTTCACCTAGGTAGTGGCACTTCTCATCTGAACTGAAGGCTCAGAGTCAATATTTCCATTTTGCTTGTGTTTCATATAAATCTCTGCATTTGTCATTGACAAATGAAAGAGCTTCAGAAATGTTTTCCCCATCATTTGTCTCCTGGAACATAAAACAAACAAGGAAACCTCATGTTGTATCACAAAGAGTAGGAAAAAACCCGGGTTTTTTTGGCTCAGAGAACTCAGTAGTGGCAGATATGATGAAATAGCTGGGGGACAAGCTGAGCCCCAGCACACTGTGGGGGAAGGCAGTCAGGGCATGGACCAGGATGCCCTTTGTGGGTCCTGGGGCACTGTGTGTGGGCCTTAACAGCACTGCCTGCCCCTCGCCTTTGCAGTGCTCTGCTATGGAGATAATGGGGTTTTGCTCGTGTGCTCTCCAGCATTCACTCAAAATCAGCATGGAACAGTGAATCATTGTGACATGATGTTCCTTTTTCAAGCACTGCAAGAGAGAGATTTTCCAGATAGAGTTCAGTTTGTTTTCTTTTATGTGTGATGGGAACCACACTTGGTGTTTGCACAGTTTGAACGTTTCCCTGCGACCGCAGCTATTCAGGCTTTCATTACCAGTGAATCAAATGTGTCTGACACACTCCTTTGTCAGCCAGAGTGCAGGTAAAGGCAGGAGTGAGTGCAGGAGAAGTTCTTTGGGTAAAGATTATGTGAAGTAGTTCTCATGCCACCTGTGCTGAGTTTTCCTTTTGCACAGCAAAAGTACAGGGTTTTCATCACGGGTTACTCTGTAAGTAAAATTAGTAAAATTAACAAATTAACATAAGAGCCTAATAGCTTTTTTTTCTTTCTTTCTTTTTTCTTTTTTTCTTGTTTTGTTTTGTTTTGTTTTGTTTTGTTTTAGGCATCAAGCAGTCAGTTCCTAAGGACAACACATCATTTAATCTGTTTGTTGATGTGTCTAAAGCTGTTCTAACTGCATGGGCTGGAAAGTGCAGATGCACAGTCCAGAGAAAAAACTCAGAAGTCTGGGAGAGGGGCAGAGCACTATGTTTAATCATTAGAAACTGTATAGAAAAAAAGGTTGCAAACTCTGGAATTAATATGAAAAATCATTCCTACCATTTCTGGCAGATTGGGTCTGCTTCCCCTTCTGTCTCTGACTTTTAATGTAAAAAAGAAAAAATGATGTCACAGAAGTAAAAGCTACAAGAAAACCACAAAGTAAAGTAAAAAATATACATAATTGAAAACATGTCAGTGAGAGGCTGTTCTGTGGTTTCTGTAATGTGGACCCCATAGGAGGATGCAGTGTGTGAGACTCTGAATGCAGCTACAATTTTGGAGCCCTTTTTCCCTAACTCCAGTGATGTGTCCTCAGGGCAAAAGATATTCTTCCCAAGGATGGTTTAAAAACATTTAATGGAGTTTTTCCATGAGATGAGCTACAAAAAATACCCTTCAATAAAATGAGCAGAGAGTTCATGATGGGATGCTCTGACTGAAAAGAGCCTCCAGCAACAACAACAAAAACTGGCTGTAGAGTCAGCAATGAATAGGAGCTCTTCAAAGGCCTAGAAAAATAAAATCATTCAAAGACTAATGGGTCATAGGAACCTTAGCTGCTTGCCATGAACTTGCATTGCATGTCTGATGTTTAAAAAAGCCTTCTACTGCTGTTGCATTGATTCCATGGTTGTAGAACTCTTTTTCCAGCTATGCTCTGCAGAAATTAGATTTGTACCTACTTAATCCACCCATTGCTATTGCCACATGTACTTCAAGGAAGACAAGTTGTAAATTCTACAAATTTTCCTTATTTTAGTCAATTTTTAGAACAAAAGAAAAGTGCTACAAGAAGAAGGTGGTTTCTTCAAAGATATCAGAGGTGGAGATGGGACATGGATTTGTGATGGCCTTTGCATTATTGGGTTAGCAGTTGGACTTGGTGATCTTAAGAGTCCTTTTCCATTGATTTCCAAATGATTCTATGATTCCATGCATAAAATGTGTGAATGCACATATAAATACATCATGTGGAAGGAAAATGGCCTTGATCCTTTCTTTGAGGCCACGCTTATACCAACCACCTTGCAGCTAAAAGGGCAGGTGTGACCAAGTACAGAAAAATACTTTTTCTGCTTCAAAACAAACTGGGGAGGAAACAACCCAGAGAGTTTATTATCCCTCCCTGATTTTTGGTTATTTTACTTTAAGATACTATGCTAATCAAGCCATATTTGGAGGACAAAATGGGAAAAAGAATATTTCATGTTTCCTAACTGGTGAAAAATAGTGGATTTTGAACAAAAGTTTTTCTGTGAAGGAGAATCAATGTGGGATGGTTGTCCTTTGTGAGATGACTTCTTGGCTACTGCAGCTTGTTCTGGCAATGATCTACTCAATGAGTCTGGACCAGCAAATGATCATTTCTATGGTGCTTCTCTAGGGGAAGTCATGTTATGTTTAATGCTCTCCTAACATTGTTTTACCCTATTGGATGGCAGTGCTTCTGAAAAAATCCAAAGAGCTTATTTTAAAAGCAAATATAAATTAGCTTGAATGGAAAGGAAAAATATCTACTGTCCTGCCTTATTCCTTTACATCTGCCTGGGCATCAAAGGGCAGAGAATGTGGGTTCTGGCTGTATGTTACACACAGAGATTTCTGAGGTTAGTGGTGTCTGTGACAGGGAAAGGAGTTCATCTGGCTCCATGAGGGCCTTTAGAGGTATTGTTGTGCAGATCTATTTTACCTGGAAAGCACATCAGTACATGGGTGGAGATAGCTAGAACTTTTGGAATCAAATATGCAAACAACTGAGTTTTATTCGGAACTCATTCTTCTTTTGCACATTGGAATATTTTATGTTTTCTTAGCACATTGCCTAATTTTTCCAGCATATACTCAAACAACCTGCATGAAATGGAAGCTGTCTTTGCATTCCTTTGCCTCTGTCACAAGCACTGGCTTCATGCACATTGGGTGAGAGCTTTGGCTGTGGTTGCTTAGTGCATATTGCTCCATTTTTGTTTGTCCTGGTTAGTTTTACATCTTCTGGTGTCTTTCTCTGCTCATCTGAAAAAGATCTTTCCAGTTCAAAACAAGCACTGTTGTGCAACTTCTTGAGAGTTGATCTGTGGCAGTTTGGAGGGGACAGGGAGCAGTTTCACAACATTGACTAGAAACAAACATGCACATCTTTTAGCTCTCTGACCCCTTTATTGGAAAAGTTAATCTCATCAGAAAAAATGCACATTATCTTTTCAAAATAAAACAAATGTTCCTAAGCCTGTTGCTTGGTTTCTTTTTTGTTTTTGAAAATGGGTGTTACACACATTGTTACAGAACTGAAATGTCTTATATGATGTCTGATGCTTTCAGAAGACTTGGGAGTAGAGGAGAACATGTGTGTCTGCTTTGCATAGCAGACAGTTCACCAAATGTAGTATTTATAGTTAGAGAAATAAATAAAACTTCACCAACAGCTCATCTGGATCTTGGTTGTGTATTTGCAATAACCTCCAAGGCAGTGAATGATTCTGACTTCCTGCAGTGCCATTGAACTCTTGTCAATCCACTCCATCCTGCAGCAAATTTTATGAGTGCAGGAAGTCAGCAGTGGCTCTTCTTGAGCTTTTTATTGTTAAGCACATGTTTCCTAGAGTGATACAGGAGTGCAGCAGGATTGAACTCTTGTGACATTTTCCTTGACTTGTGCCACCCTTTTGCTTAGTATCTGATAATCCTCAGTTTTTATCAGCTGCAAGAACTTCCTGTGGCACTTTCACAAATGAACCACAGCTCAGTGGTAACTGGCAGATGTGGAAAGTCTGTGCAGTCCTTAAGCATTCTTTCCTTTACATTTCTTTAAGATTTTGACTAGTAAACTTTTGTATGCAGAGAAAGCTCCAGGTACTATAATCAACATTCTGTGAATATGGGTTTCTGAAACAGCTGTTTATGTGGAAAAAGTGTTTGAGAATTTACCAGGGACAGTTTAGGGGTGGTGTTTGTGCTCTCTACACGTTGTGCTAAGTGCTGTTCAAACAGCCCTTGACTTCCAGCCAACAGATGGGGAAGTCATTAGCCATTAGATTTGAAGAACAGTTGCTTTCTGTGTTTACAAAGCCCTGTACACGATCTGTTTGTTGACAAATTGTAAACTGAATGGGAAATGTCTGATGTTTTCTCAATGCGACTTATGTAAAACATTGCAGGAGTCAGCCTGGGGTTAATTTAAAATGCTGCAGGTCTTGTCCAGCACAGGGCTGAGAGGGGGACAGATATGCAGTGAGAGAACAGGAGCCATCTGGAACAACAGCACAGGCCACTTTGTGACCAGGACACAAAGTACATCCTCCAAAAGCACATTTCCGAAGTCAATAATCTTAATAGGTGTAAGAATAGCACCCTAGGTACATAAATTTTACTAATCTCTAGTCTAATTTATGCATCTGTAACACATAATTTGTGCTCTGCTCAGACTTGGCAGAGTTGTTGGGATAATAATTTCTCAAAAGTAAACCATTGTGGACAATCTCTAGAAAGTGTTCTGATGTGTTATTGACACCAAGTTTGGCATTGCCCTCTTTTTTTTTTTTCTTTCCTCATTGCCTGGATTCCTTAGCACATAAACACATCATCAAATTAATCCTAGCATTAAGGGGCTTACATTAGGAATGGTATTGGCTCATTATATTTAATTTATGGGTAAAGAGTCACCAATAGTTTGCAACATTCCCCTGTGCTGTAATAATGGATTCTACTTTCTGAACTACTGTCCAGAGGCAGAAGATGGTTATTGCAGAGCCAATGTTGTGTCAAGGTGTTTGGTGGGTTGATTTGGTAGTGATAAATCAGTTCAGATAAGAATTTCTTAATCAGCTGCCATTAGTTATTAACATACTTTTACATATAGAATTATTTTTGTATTAATTAAAAAAATCCATGAGAGGGGAGAATTTTTAAAACATTTAAATGGGTCAGGTACAGTAATTTCCACCGTGACTCAAACATCTTATTGTTCCACTCTAATTTCCCATGTAATACCCATAGATGTGACTCTCTCAGTCTTTTCCCCTGCCAGGATCTCCCAATCAGGTAATTATTTGTGATACAAATAAGGTACAATTGGAAGACTCAAGTTTTATATATCTTATGAAGGGACATTTCAATGCCAAAGAGGTCACACATGGTGCAGCCTGGCTTTGAATCACCACCAAATAACAGAAGTGGAATTTCAGCCTGCTCAGCACAGTGACCACACAAAATACCAGGCAGAAGACAGCCTGGAATTTCTCAGTGGCTTTAGAAATTTTTGTTGCAGATATTTTTGTACCTTCCTAGCAAAATATACTATAAATGCATTGCTGTAAACATGGATTTACCTTCTGCAAATAAACTAGAAAAGGCCATTCTTCTCCTTGTCATGGTGTTACATGTTTATTAAAAGGAAAGTAAGTCACAGAAAAAGCTCTTCCTTTTTCCCTTGATATTTTTTAGGAGCAGGACCCTGCAACATCTTGGAAAATGTCACTGAGCATTACATTCTGAGTACAGCCATATCAAAAGAAGTTGGTGGGCATGATAGTAAATTAAAAAACCAGAAAGAACTACAATACCACAGAGGCAGAGATGTATGTGTAAAATAATCTTCCATTTATTAAAAACCTGTATTTTCTAAAAGTGATTGTCAGAAAGTTTGATCCTGATACTTCACTGCTGAAGTCAATGAGCATTTTTCTACTTGACAGATACTCAAGTACTCAGTCAGAAATAATCTGTCTTTTCTCTCCTTCTCTCTCCATAAATATGCATACACACACTTAGCTACATTAAAGGGATTAAGAACACAGATATTTAATAATTTTCTTTAGTGAGATGACAAAACTTTGCATATCTGTTTTTCCAGTCAGAAGCACAAACACAGATATCCACACCCCATTCTCCATTCAGTCACCATTTACCTCTGAAAAGTGAGAGCAAAATGCTATCAGAATGAGAAACAAATTCCTAATTTCTTCACATAGGCAGGACATTATAAAGCATAAGTAAGTGGAAAAGGAGGCCCTCTGTGTGGACAGAATCAGGTCTCTAGATGCTGTTCCCTCATGTGCCAAGGTTTTCATGTTGTATTTCTCAGGTAATAAAGTTTGCTTAGGGAGGCCTTGTTCCCTTTTCCTCCTGTCCCTTTTTTATAGTGATTGTGCCCTGAAATCCCCCACTAAACTGACAGGTATCAGGACTGCTATGCTTCCCTCACGAGTGAGTGAAAAATAAAGATGTTTGATATCTGTGTGAGTTGAATTTCTGGTTTCATGCTCAAGGCAGCCCATTAATACAGAGCAAAGGACTTTCTGTGACTGGTTGTAAGTGGTCTCAGGGCTTTGGACTTTCAGCATCTCTTCCTTAATGCACCCTGTGACCACAGGCTGATACAGCACATCTAGTTCTGCAAAAATGAACAGTTGGAGGACTGACTAAGGGAAAAATTTTAAATCAAAAGTATTTATTTATTTAATGAAAGAGTGTTACATGGGAGTATTTCCAATCTAAACCTCTCACTTCATGAGTATTTGTAGCCAAACTTTTGGAGTTAACGTTGCTTTTCTTATACAGCTTAAACAAATATACCCTAAAATTATGAGAAGTTTCTGATTTGGACCTATTACTAACTAGACACAATCTGCCAATGTGCCTCTTTTAAAAAATAATTTTTAAATTATTAATTTTGGAAAAATGCTCATCATGTTTCCTTCCTCATCCATTCCCTCCTAAACCTCCTGGTTCAAAGAGAAGACCCTCCTGCTAATCCTTGAGTTGGTATATAAAGGAATTAGGCTATTTTCTGCAGGCATAAAAAGTATAAGAAATTACTCAGGCCTTAGTCCCAGGAAGTGCTGAGTGTTTCTGCCATTATCCAGCAAAGCACTTAGGAACACATTTAACTTTCAGCACCTCGGGAGGCTCATTCATATCAATGGGTTTACTCAAGAATTTGGGGGCTTTAGGGCAAGAACTCTCAGCATCCTGCTGGAGGAGGAGATCAGGATGTGAGAAACTGAGGGCAGACTAAGAGCAAAGACCTGCTTATCTCCTGATCCTAGAGGTACTCTGATATTTTATGAGGAAAAAGGACAGCCATGAAGTATAAGCCTAGACAATTTGCTCCTTTTGATTAGGAGTTGTGCAAGGGCTAACGAGAATTATTACTGCTCCTAGGAGACACTGCTGCACATAAAAAATGGCAACAAAGAGAAGCCTGTATTTGAATGGCATTGACTTGGAAATACAAAAGGAAAAACTGCAGCTCCACTGAGTAGGGTGGGGTAAAGAATTGAAAAGAATAAAAAAAAGTCAACTTTTCTTGACGTGATATTCAACAATATTTTCCCAAGGAAAAATAAAATGTAATTTATACAGACTTTTGAACAAATTGAAACCATATACTGAAAATTGACTTATGTTTTTATGGAAAGAACAGAACACATTTAACAAGCACTACCTAGAGCCAGCAGCCTTTCACTATATAACTTGCAGGGTGTTTTAGTTATACTGAGGTCAGAGTGTCTGTTTTCAGCTTTAATCAGCTTATTCAGGACTGTACTCAGTCTGAAAAAATCTAATAAGTCTTTTGTTCTTAGATGGCTTGTTATTTTCCAAACATGAAATAGAAATAAACCACAATATATCCCTAAATTTTAAAGAAGCTAGGTTATATTTATGAAAATATCCTTGAGTACATTAAAAGAAAAAAGATAAAACTACTTATTTGGGTAAAATGCCTGTATGAATTTTAGTGCTTTGCAAATTCCCTATTCTTAACCACTGTATTTAAGCCAGATTTTATGTTGTATTTGGTTGGTTTGTATTACAAAGAGATGGTTAAAAAAGAAGTCAGCAGTCCCTCAAAACCATGTGTGGCCAGAGGGGGTTCCTCACTGTAGGACCTGAGCTTTATTCAGTCAGTTGTTAGAGGATATTTTTATTGTGTACTTTCAAATATTGGCTCATTGATAGCAAAAGTTAGATGTAGGTGACTCCTGTGGGTTTTTCCGTGCTACTTCTACAAATTGATGTACATGTGCCTGTTTCCTTATATAGAAAATAAATGAAACAAAAGAAAACTGAATGGATTCATTGTTTGTATGGGAAATTCAATGGGAATTCATAATGGAAAATACATTTTACTTGAAGCAGGCATTTGGTGAAATGCAGAAGCAAGGTTTGACACTGGGACTGAAACTGGAACCTGACCATGTTCCCTTCCTGTGTTGCACTAGGGTGAAGAATAACCCTTATTTTTTGCTTTTGCTAGTCCATCTTGGTTTGTTTGTTCATTCTTGAGCAACAGAGCATTTTCAGCCAGAAGAATGGAGAATGTAACTGGTTCATGTGTTACATGCCCTCCAGAGAGGCTGGAGGATGGGTTTGGAATGTCCTCAGACAGAAGGGAGGATTTGAGCCAGTCTCTTCCACGTCCAGGTCGAGGAGAAGGGTCAGGTTTGTCCTGGGGGTTGCAGTGTGAGGCTAGGGAGGAGTCATGGTGGGGTAATTTGGACAAAAAAAAAAAGAATGATTTTATTTGTCCCTTTGAGGTGGTGCCTATGTTCAGGAGTATCCCTTAATTCAGGGAATGCTTTTCTGCAGGTTTGGAAATGAGAAAAGATTTAGGATCTGTTCTTAGGCATTCATTCCTTTTTTTGCTCAGTTTTAGATGATTCCCTCTTCAGAGACTTCACTTTTTCAAATCTCATTTTGAGATGTTTAATACCTCCCTGGCAACACTTTGAGAGTCCAGTCATCTAATGCAGGGTTGTGAATGTGGCTTGACCAAAAAATGTAGATATATGATGCTTCATTACTGTAACTCATAAATCATTTTGTGGCTCTAGCTCAAATGCATTACTTTTCTCCTTTATGCATGCTGGTTCTCTGAGCTGAATATTATTTAAGAGAAACAGCAGGGGCAGGACACCACCTAAGAAACAGATTCAATAAAAGTAGCATTTGAGAGTAATGAGGATGTCCAAGAGTATTTTATATATTGTAATGAACATATGTGTTTGTTCAGGTTAGTCCCTAGGATGGATTGACATGCCTTCCAGCTGCTTTCTGCAGATCTGAATTTTCATCCAATGTTTGAGCCTCTATGCTGAAAACCCTACACTTTTTATTACCCACTCAGGTATGGAAAGAGTGTAACAGCCCTTGCATGTTGAGAACAACAGTGGCTGAAGCACACCTATGAATGCGTTCCCACTTTCTAAAAATAATGATTTTGCTGTAACTCAAGGGAGACTGGCCTCACAGAAACCCCACAGACATCACTACATGTGTTTATATCCCCAAAATATTCATAATCATTTCCATCCTGTGACTGGGTGGCAGCCACTTGGCTGGATGTCATTTAAATGCAGGGAGACAATGCAGCTTGGGGAATCTGGACTTGAGACAGCAAAACTGCCCAAAACACCCAAATATGTAACTGGAGCATCCAATTTTATTAGCAAATTATAATGGCTAGAGCTTGAGATAGTGGAAAATAAAATACAGACCAAATTTTCTACCTTCTAAAATGACACTCTCCTGTTTCATGTGAGGTTTTCCCACCTTTTCCTTTTTTCCCTTCCCCTTTTACTTCTCCAAGTAGTAAAGCCTTAGAAGGGTCATTGAAGTTAAGTCTTATCTGTCTTATGCTACTGTGGAGTCTCATCCTCACAGATAAAACCCTCTACTGCCACAGAGACCATTTATTTTCACTTTTCTTCTGTTTGTATCAATTTTTTTCTGTGGGGTTATTCCCTACCTTTGGAACATGACCTAAGGTCCATCACACTTGAAATAAATAAATCCTGGTTCAACATAAACTGTAAATTCTGGCTTGGAAAAAGAAGAGAAAAAACCCAACAGAACACAGCAGTAACAACAACAACCACCAAAAAAAAAAAAAAAAAAAAAAAAAACAAAACCCCCAAAAAAAAAAAAAAAAAAAAAAGAACAAAAAACCCACACAGACAAAAATCCATCAAATTGTTCACCCTACAAACATGAAAATGGCATTATTGCCAGGTTTTATTATGTTACTGTGACTAGTATGATTCTCATTGTCCATGCTTCTAAAAGGAAGGAGATAGATAAACTTGTGTTAAAAGAGATTTATTTATAGTCTTCCTGTTTGCTCACAAAGTCTCAAAATTTGACCTCAATATGCCCTAAAGACTTTAGCCCAGGAAATGAAGTGTCCTCATGTATATATATTTTTAGATTTCATGGTTTCCAGCTTCCCCGCAGGACTTTGGGGGTTTTGTTCACAGTGTTTGAGTGCTTGAGGTTAGCAGCACTACAATGACTAATAAAATCATGGGTTTTTCTAATCAGCAAAATATAAGTTTACATTCAAACTAGAAATCTGAGTGTAAAGTATAGAGAACAGATGTATTCCACATACTGTTTTTTTCCTTCTCACAAGCCATATCTTTAAATACTTCACAGAATGAAAAACACAGAAGAAAGTCTCACCCCAGCCCCATTTAACTAATAGCTCAGGAAAATAGAAATTAAAGATACAAGACATGTGACAACCTCTGAGGTTAGAAATGTGATCAGGGATCACTGAGATATAAAAGTAAATAGAGTGTGGGTGCAATGAAGTTCTATGAAATAACATGCTAGAAGATGTTCACACTCATGGTGCCTAGGCTCTATAAACAGGGAAAGACCACAGAACTGAGGTCACAGAAGGTGAGGTCACTGAAGCTACATCTGTGAGGGAAGCTGCAGGCAGTCAAGGCAGCTGGTTTGGAAAAAAAAAAAAGGAAAATAAAAAAAATGGGATTGGCAATTGTTACTAGATCATGGGATGCCTCCTTGTGACTGGGGTGATGCAGTCACAGTGTTGCTTGTGAGATGAGTCCAAAAACCATTTTTCTCCTGTGAGTGAGCACATGAACTGATCCTGCTCCAGCCCAGGGATGCTGTTACTGTCACAGAGCTGTATTCTGCAGGACATACCTGGACATGTGGACATGTCACACACTCTCTTTACCCCAAGCAAAATGCAGGAGACAATTCACAAGCTCCAGTCTTGCTGGGCAGGGGGAGATGACCCTCCTGCCCACAGGAGCTGTGTCCAGGCAGAGGAGCTGTGTGCTCAGGTAAAAGAACCATGGGAGGGGGTCAGCAGAATGCACAGCATCAGGGACAGCCAGGAAGGGTTGATCAGACCTTCTCTGGGGTACTGCAGAGAGAATAACCTGAACCCAGCAGGGACAGGCTGAATCTGTGCTCATCAGCCTGGGAACTGGAGATTGCCATGGTGCTGAAGGCTCTAAGCTGATGGCTTCTGGTGGATAACTCATGTCCACTTGAGATCTGAATAGATTCAGTGCCATAACTTCAGGTGAGGGACCAGGAGAGCTCCTTCCAACAAAGCAGCTCCAACAAGGATGGAGCAAGGAGGAAGCAGCAAGTGAGAGCAGCAGGGAAATCCTGCCTTAGGGAGGGGGTGGAGGTCCCATCTGATGGCCAGACCTGCTGCCTGGGGATGTTTGCTTTTTTGCTGGGAGTTCAGGCCTGGAACATTGTAGAGAGGCTGCCTAGGCTTGAATGGACCTTGGATTATTATTTCCTTCTGGTCCTCCAAAGGGGCACCAATGATAGTGCCAGGGGAAATCTGACTGCTCCAGGCATGACTGACCAATCATCTGGAAAGAAGATTTGGAGAAAGAGACCTTGGTCAGAGCTGCATTAGGAAGACCATTGCCAGCAGGTTGAGAAAGGTGATCTTCCCTCTGTACTCAGCACTGGTGAGACACATCTGGAGTCCAGAGTCCAGCACTGTGCTCCCCAGTAAAGGGGGGATTTAAAAAAAATTAAATTTTTAAATTTTAGAATTTTAAATGGGCATACAGGAATGAGTTCAGCAAAGGTGAAGAAAAGTTCATTGGGATTGGGACATCAGACCTAAGGAGAAGCTGCATTTGTTCAGCTGGAAGAAGAGAAGGCTCACTGGGGGATCATTTCAACGTGTACAAATACCTGATGGGATGGTATGGAGAAGGTGGAACTGGAGCCTTTTCAGTTTTCAGTGGTGCACACAGAAAGAAAGAAAGGCCATGGGAACAAAGGGAAATAAGGGAAATACCATATAATTCAAATAATGTTCAGGTTTTTTTAGATAGTGGGAGCAGCTGAACTCTAGAAAACATTGTCCAGAGAGGTTGTGGAGACACCATCTTGGAGAAACTCAAGACCAAACTGGACATGGCCACAAGGAATCTGCTTAAGCTGGCCCTGTTTGAGCAGGATGGACTAGAGGATCTCAAAGGGCCACTTCCCATATCAGCTTTTCTGTGCATTCCAGCCCTTGAAAATGACATGGATGACAGCAGCCAAAGATTTGTTCCTTTCTTCGTGTTCAAAGCAAGAAAACTGAGCACAATCTATAATCAGCTATTGGTAGTTCTTCAGGATCTGCAGGTACAAATAAGAGTTTTCTGGGGCAGATTCCTAATTTTCTAATTGGAGAAGGTGATAAACAGATTTCTTCAGTACATCACCTGACCACTGTGCTGCAAGAAACGGATGGAAAATTGATATTGATAGAGAGGAAAGGGAGGGGGGAAAGGCTTCAGAGCCTCATGGGGTAATAGAGAATAAGGATTCTGCTTTGTTTTTAATGTTTTCTCTAAATCAGAATTCAGGCCAGATGTGTGCAGTGTGGACAGGATCCCAGCCTCAGAGTGATCCATGGTTTTGTGTCACCAGTGTGGAGGGGCCCTGGCTACCACTGCAAAGCATCTGCTTCCTTCCCCTTCTGTGAAATCTGCACTATTTCAAGAAAGCCTTAAAAATCCTTCATTTAGTTGTGCTATTTTCCCACCACAGCCATTGTAACAGGACAAAGTGATTAAAGGAATATTTAATAGTCCTGATCCCCAGTTCTATGGTACTAGCTATGTCTGACCACAATTTTATTTTTATTTTCTACACAATGGGCTACAGTTCAGCTGAAAATACTTTACACCATAATTTCTCTTGGATTTCTCATGAATGAGCTGAAGCATATGAACAACAGAGTGTCTTTTGAGGCAAACATATTTTGTCAATTTTCAGCTGACATACTGTCTCATTCCTTTGCAGAGTACTGTCTCAAGAAATCTGAAATGCTATTGCCCATACAGGCAGATGCCGTAAGAAAGCATCAGTGGATGGCCAAGTCATATGGATATGGTGGCTAAAGGGAAAAGAATTGTAAAGGTTTAGCAGTTTATTTAATTCAGTTAATCAGGTTAAGCTGAGAAAAAAATAAAGCTCCAATTGAGTAACCTCACAGTGTATATAGAGCATGTTTCAAAATACTGATACTAGAAACAGACCTGTGCTTGATGAACTCCAGATGATACCACTGATGTTAATACAGAGAAAAAACTCAGCATCCTCCCTCCTTCATCTCCTTCCCCTGCCAGAGGTAATCCAGAGATTCTTGCACTGTTAAAGCCATTATGACATATTGTGGAACTGGCCAACACAAAAATTATTCATCTTCTCTTTCCTATGATGTTTACAAATGTATTTTGCAGTAGCTCTAAGTACAAGGCAGCTAGAAAACTTTCAGCAATTTATATAAATTAATATTGTAGGAAAAATCTTTGAAGTAGGAGATCACAAGCGAGCACATCTGCTTAACAGAACTGAAAGCACAAAGGTTTAAGACCTTTCCCTCTGTTATACTAAACAATTTTTTTAAAAAGTGCTTTGTTACAGTGTTTTACTCATCAACTTTTTGAATTGTTTTGTATTTTAACACTTAAATAGCAAAAGGAATGTGTAGATAAATAAATGTTTAGTTTTTCTTGGTAGCAGAACTATCTTGGTTCTTATTTATTGATGTAGCATAAATGTTATCTTTGATACCAAGGGTTTCATTTACTTTTGACAAAAAAAAAATCTTTAGAAGGTAATGCTTAAAAAAAGATCTTTAGTTCCTTAGTTTCAGTAATGAGAAAAGCTTTTGAAGGTATGGGGGATTAAAAAGTTCAATATAATATCCAAGAATTTGACCTTGCTTTACAAAGAGTCTTTCTTGATCAAAAGGATGGAGCACATGAATTAAGAAGTCTTTTCCATCTTAAAATACTAGGATTCTGCCATTCATTCTATTCATAGCACAGCCTGAAACCCTTTTCATTATTATCCAGTCAGTAATGCTGAAAAACACATCCTTAAGCCTAATGATCTTGCTCAAATATTTTTTTAGCTGAGGAAAGGATGAAATAGGAAAAAATCAAAGAAAAATCAGACTTCAGTGAAGATTTTTCCCCATAGGGGAAATAAAAGAATTCTTTTATAATAACTTTTCCTCTTTTTTTTATACAAATATGTCTTTCTTCAGACAACATGTAAGTGCCAGACTGTTATAGGGTCTTCTGCATCACTGCCTGTGAGGAGTCAGGGACTTTTACTCACAGAAAGTTTTCTTTTCCAGACTGACAATTGCCATGACCAAACATTGGTGTTTCTGTGCAGAGAAGTGGGTGAACCTCCTTCACCTCCTGAATTTTGTCTTTAATATGGAACTGTGGTGTGTTAACCTGGCTTTGGAGAGGGCCACGCTTGGAGAAATGAAAATTTACTATTGGCTAGATCAAAAAGAAGAGCTTTACCAACAGATAAAAGTTTCAAAACATTTTCAATTTGCTTACTGTAGAAAATAGAATAAAGTTAAAAGTGTAACTGCAAGCAGATTAGAAGAAATTTTAACCCACTAATGGTAATGGTATGTCTTAGATATTTCAGCATCTCATCTAGGCTGTGAAATCAGCTGCCTTTTGCAATTGGTGTTAAATTTAACACATATTGGAGACTGCTGGTTCTATATTTTCCTTACCAGAATATCTGATGGTAACAGATCTAGGCACTTGTGTATTCCAAAATGGAATGTCTGCAAACTGGAACGATTCAAGCAATTGCTCTTTTGCAATTCTTGTGTTTGGTTGTTGGAAATCACATCTCATTCCATTTTCTTGCCTTTTCCTCCCCCTCCCCAAGTTTTTCCCAGAAAATATTTCTACTGTATCTCCTGATTAGGTTATATTCTTAGCTTTAAGCTGCCTTTGTTGTGTCAACAGCCTCTTTAAAACACTGAAGACTAATGTTGCAAAATATGTATCAGGAGAAATATGAAAGTTGCACATTTTTAAAGATATGTAAAGTGAATTTTGGACTATATTGTTTAAACACAGTTGACCCAAGAATAAAGTTACCATGATTACATTAAGTTCCTTTCTCTGTATTGATTGTAAGATTAAGGATTGTAAGATTAAGAAACCCTAGAAACTGTTAAATTCCTATTGTCTTTTAATACCCATCTAAACGCTTAACAAACATATTAATAAGAGACCATTTTATTTTCTGACCTTAAATATTAAGCATTAATAACAAGTATCTATAAATAAAAATCTAATTTATATGTTTTTCATGATAGTACTGTACATCTTTTGGGTCTATGTTACTTCCTATTGTGCCATTATATTGACCCTAAAGGTCTCTGTAGTTCCTACGTTTATTCCTCTTATTTCAGATAGAAAATTGCAGTCAAGAAAATTGTGTCAAGAACTTTTCTTTATGCCCACTAATACCACTATTCTATCAAAAGAGAGGTCAAGCTTAAATAATAAAAGATGTTGCCTCTTTGGAATATAAAAAAGACACATTTTTTATCCCAATTGGGAAGATGAAAAAAGATATAATGATATTGTGTGTTTTGTGGCCCTATGAAAAATACCATGCAAGATTTGTGTATAAACTTTAGCAATGTATAAAACTAATATTTAGATGCTTTGAAATAATTTAGTTAGAACAAGAATGAGACTAAAATCTGCACCAGATCTCTGTTCATTATTTTTTCTGTCCTCTGGATGTGCTCTAGCTTAGCTTCAGCCTTCTTGATCCATTGCAGCCAAAACTAAAAACAGTGCATGTTACTCTATTTCTTTAAGTTTAAGGTACAGAGGAATAAACTCCTGGTGTATCCATGAAGAACCAATGTGGCACGAGACTTTTATGAGAGATGTAATTTTGATGCAGAAATCAGTGGGATTTAGTGTGCTTCTATTATGCATAAAAGTTGTTTCTTTTACAGTTGACTCAACTGTTCCTGAATTTTTGCAGTCTTCAATTATCCTTTATTTTGAGTTTGGAATGACAGTGCAATACCCTGTAAAAAAAGGGTAGTGGTAAATTGGAAACTGAAGTTGTTTTGGAAATTCAGACATTTAATTCAGAAAGCTCCAAGTCCAAGAAGGATATATTCTCCTTGCTTTATTGAAAAGAGCTATGGTGAAGAAGTTTGCACAAAGTATGGCAGGCACTTGTCCAATTTTCTGCTCCAATAAACATTTATGTGGAAGAGCTGCAGTCAGGAGAAATAAGAATCCCGCTTTGCATAATGATGGTTTTGGTAGAAAAATGTCCACTTCAAATAAGTCCCTGGCTGAAATCATATAAGGTTTGTTTGGATGCACCAAAGGTGAAGTGACTCATTTGACAACAACTCTTCAATTATCAGTCTCTTTCTCTACCCCAGAGATGGACTCCAATAAAAAGTTAATTGATTAAAATTATACTTTACCACCAAAGTTCCATTTAAAAAAAAAAACTACAATTCATTGTAAAAAAAATTGCAAGGACAAAAGTATTCCTGATGAAGTGTTTGGATTGAGTGGAGGTGTGAAACAAATTGAATTTGAGTTTGCAGCTCGATGGAGTGGAGTGAGCTGCAAACCTCCTCAAAGAATGACAGAGGATCACAGAATCATAGAATGGTTAAGGCTAGAAAGGACCTTCAAAGATGCAGTCCAATTCCTCTGCCATGGGCAGGGACACTTTAAACCAGACCAGGTTGTTCAAAGCCCTTTTCAGTTTCACTTTCTGCCTTATATCAGTGTAAATCTGCCCTCTGTCAGTGTAAAACCATTGATCCTCATCCTGTCACTATAAAACCATTGATCCTCATCCTGTCACTACAGATCCTGATAAAAAAGTTTTCTCCTTTTCTTCTTGTAAGCCCCTTTTTATTTTAAAAGGTCAGTCTGGAGTCTTCTCCAGCTCTCAGCCTGTCTTAGGAAGAGAAGGCTGTTCCTGCCCTCTGATTATTTCCATGGCCCTCCTCTTCAACCACTTTAACACATCCTTGTATTTCTTCAACTGGGGACTCCAGAAATGGAGACAATATTCCATGTGGGGTCTCATGAGAGTGGAACAGAGAAGGTCACCTCCCTCCTGTGACCTGCAGCCCTAGATAAGAAAAGTTTTAATGTAAGAGGTGATGGTAAGCACGGATTTTATGAGATTTTAGTGAATCCACTTACAATAGGATCAGGAAAAACAAATCTCCAAGACCAGTATATTATAAAAACAAGAAAAATATCCAAGGGCCTGTGTCAGAAGTGGTCCTGATTACGTTGTAGCTTACAGATAACTTGATAATTTGAATGCAGATAATCTCACTTATCTTTGGCTACCTACATGCCAGGATAATTTTTAGTTTTACATGGGTTTTACTATGTTCATGCTACTCATTAGCAAGTAACTGGCTAGTAAGTAAATGAAGTACTGTGACAGTGCCCAATCTAGCAAAAGCATCAGCAAACAGAAAAATGTTGTAAATGGAAATAAATCAGCCCTGGAAACAAAGGTATGAGGTATCATGGAAAGTCCCAGATGCCAGGGAATTGTGAAGTTATAGCTAAAATCCTACTTCTACATAAAATCAGTAAGGAAGCAGGACTGGTGTCTGTCTGGTACAAAGTTTATGAGGGATGAAGACAGCAAAATGATGGAAAATACAAAAAGGGTAAGTCAGCAATGTGCCAAGAATTGGAAACACACCTAAAAGGCCAGAAACCACATTTATATAGGATTTTAATTTCAGTTATCTACATCCATATCCATCTGCACTACTAATTAAAGGGATTTTCCAAAGCTGTTCTCAAGTCTAGGCTCCACGTCCACATCAGTGGATTTTGAAATTTGGCCCCCAATGTGGATGCAGCACAGGGGAATCTGCAGGCCCACACATCTAATATCTTGTTAATTCAGAATAAGATAATTCATATCTCTGCCAGGAATTCCCTGTAAAGTCCCTCATCTCTACTGGATGTGGATCTAAGACAGTACCATTTAACCATATGTACCAATAAGAGTGTAAAGGAATACTGGCCTCACACTCACAGCTGAGGGGGAAAATAAAAGGATTTCTCATTGCTGAAAAGTCCAAACCACACATGAAATATAACAAATCAAATATATTAAAAATACTTAGCTAGGGGTAAGACTGTACACAATATGTGGCATTCCAGAAAACATGACAAGCCCAAATAAAAGGATCAAGACAAGGAATTAACACAAAATGAAAACTATTAGCAACAAAAGTACATGGATAATAAATTCAAAATGCACAGGTTAAAACCATGAGAATCAAGAAGGTGACCTGAAATACAGACATGTTTGCATGGGGCACAATATGTGGAGAACAATGTGCAGAAAGAAAAATTGCCTTTTTTTGGGCAATAAAGCACAATGTTTACCCTCTAAAGTTATGCTGCCTCAGGAGGGAAGAAGTAACAATCAACAAGGCTGAAAAGATTTCTAGTAAAGGGAAAGAGAACTTCAGTGTAACTTTAAAAGATGAGGAGATGCTGAAGATGAAGTTTTGCAGAAAAATGCCAATGATTCTATTTCTATGGCTGCAGCTATGCTGTTAGACCAATAACTAAATTCAATTGCTGCTGGTCTAGGGAGCCAGGCATAATTTAATGTCAAGTAAACAGCAACATTAGACTGGAGAAGTGAGGCCAAGGGTTGTTCATCTACAATTAACTCAGGAGCCAGTGGACAAATGCAGACTCCTGGTGAGAAGCCCATGAAGCAACAGAGAAGGAAACCAGGGAAATGGCACACTTAGAGGCAAGATGATGCTGGAAATATTTCCTCACAGTCTGCAAACCTACAAGAACACAGAATGTCTTCAGTGCTGTTGCTAAGAAAGATGGATGTAGCTGCCTACAATACAGGCATCATTTCAACCCTTGAAATTTTCAGCACAGTTGCTGCTGAGAAATCCTCCAACAAAATAGTCAAGTGCTCAACTCCTACTTTTTTTAAGGAAAAAAGAAACCTGTATCATGACTAAAATGCTACTATCCTGCAAAGTTATTAGATCAAAGGTGTGACTTTCAATGGCAAATTAGAAAAAATACTCATCTATAACTATGAGGCCAAAGCTGTTGCTGGTAGATACTGAAAATGCTCAGAAAATGCACCTGGAATAGCTGTATAGTTTGAGTTACAGTCCTATCTCAGAATTTAGAACCATAGTGTGCCTGAATGTTTACAGAATATGCTTTTGAAACTTCTGTGCTGTGAGGTAAGATTGAAAGTTACTCAGAAAAATTAGCTTTTTGTGGAAATACAGGATAGGTCAAAATTTCCAGGACATGGAGAACGCAATGAATCCTGAGATGATGTTACCAACACTGTAATGTCTCTGCAAGGCTGAAAACCACAGCAGAGGAGTGGCAACCAGCCAGAGGGCCTCAAAAAAGGACCAAGAAGAGGCTTGGATACCATTTGGCTTGTGCAGGAGAGATGTAAAATTTAATGTCTATTAAGAGCTACTATGATGCCACCAGACACTGAAGATGAGAATAATTGTGAGACTCCTACTAATTCCCTCACAGACATGAAACCCTCTGAGGATCATCAGGTTGGAAGGGCTGTGATGGCAAAGCACGAGCAGTGTCCATGTGGTTCACACCATCCACATTCTGGTAACTCACAGTCCAAACAGCTTATCAAAACCACATGAAAGCAGGAACACAAAAAGCAGAATTTAAAAGGCAATAAAAGAAACCATAGGGAGCCTGGATACACATCAAGAAGTCTTACTCTGCAGGAGGCAGCTGGAAGACAACCTTAATTTTACCAGATTAATAGCTAAACTTGTAACCCTGTTGCAAATAAAAGTTTATTTAGGTTTTCAATCATTAGTCTTTATGTGATAATTATCAGCCCATTGCCCATGAATTAGGTTCGATTTTTTTTCCCTACCTCCTTTTGTAGAAATAATTATCTATCTTTATTCTAGCAGAAGAAACAGCTGATGGAGCCAGGGAGATTTGTTTGTTGTTTGGTTTTTTTGCAGGCCATATTTTCAAAGACTTGAGAAATTTTCCAGAACCTGCTCCAGGATATTCTATTGATACTTCCAATTCCTCAGAGGTTGTAAGAAGAGATTAACTGTTGGACAATTTCCATGTGAGAGACCATGAACACTGGAAGTTGACAGCTTTGCAGCATAATAATCCCTGGAAATGTCATCTGAAAAGCTGAGATAATGTCTGAAATTTGCCAGTGGGCAAGAATAGTGTATCTGGGGATGTAAAAAAGATAGGCTTGAGCTTGATTATAAGAATTCAAGAAAGATTGAATTGAATCTGAATAGAGAGACTTGTGGCTTTTTGGATTAATTCTCACAGGAGATAAGCATTTGCTGACCTTCAGTTCCTCAATGTTCTTCTTCCCAGACTTCTAGTGTGCTTGAGTGTTTGTTTCTTGACCTTCAGCCCCAGCAAAGCAAAGAGGTTTAGAAATACTTGAATTGGATCAGTTGTTGTGATGATCTTTTCATGAATAATTTTTTGGCGAGGTTAGTATAAATTTGGATGCTATTCATGAGCTCTTAGTATTTGCAAGGTACAGAGGAAAAATCCCTGATTCTATGAGAGGAGCAAATGACAATGAGCTGTTCTTCTCTGCAGGACAAAGATTTTAATGAGCTGCAAATCAGATATCTTACAAGTCAAGAACTGCAGGAGGATATTAAGGAAAACATTATGTAGAATTTCTGTGTCTTGTAATCAATTAGGGATAATTGTGTTCAGAAGACAATTCACACATGTTGTATATTAGATGTGCTTTCTTTACTGTTGGGCACTGAGTGTCTAAAAACATGTCAGGGCAGCTCTGTGTCCAGTCAAACAAAAGCCAAACAGCTCTGCCAGGAATTAGAGGTAATGTGGTATCAAGATATTCAGCCTTGCTAATCTGTACCTTTCTTGAGCTAAGTAAGTCTGGGATGGGATGCAGAACACCAAGGGAGGACTTTTCAGAGTGGTGAGGCATTAGCTAGATAATCTTTATAACTCTATGTATATTCTAACATAATGATTGCTATTATTTTGTGATTGTGTATTATTGATTCCAGTATGCTTTGAGGTTTGTAATAACTCAGCTTCATTTCTGAGGAGCTGTTACCAAACCTGTTCTTCTTCCTCTTGCATTTGCACAGATGACATTTGCCTCTATGGAATACTTTGCTCATTTCCTTATTACTTTTTGCAAACTGAGGTTTCCTCTATTTCCAGTGCCAACATTTCTTTCTTCCAACTCTGTCTATGTATTGAGACAATTTTTGGCTCATCTGAAAAGCAGTAGCTTCAGGAGTGTTGGGCACTCAGTCACTCTTAAATGGTTATGTGCAGAATAATGTACCTTGCAGCTCAGGATATTCAGAGGTTTTGGATACTTTGTTCTTTTGATATGAATTTACTCAGTCTGTACTATTTTTCTCTCTTTTGTATTGATGTTTCTGAAAAATAATCTAAAGTAGAACAAGAAATGAAATTTTTCATTCTTTTTGCTTTGGTAATGATGCATTCAGTGACGTTCCCAATGATTCATGAGGTTTCTAGCAGTGATGATTATTTATCCTGCACAACCTCCTCAGGAGGCTGTAAGTTTGTGTTCAAGGGAACACAGGGTGCCCAAAAGTTTGAGTAATGTGGGTTAAATGCCATATGCTCCAGTCAGTTAATTCTGTTTCTGGGAAAATATTTCATTACTTCTGAGCTGTCTGGGGTGTGCTCACAAGTTCAGGAAGATCTTCCTGTTCCTCTTAGTTTTCCAGGCTACAACCTCCCAGTTTCCTGTGTCTCTTCCCACCTTCATTCCAAAGTATTCCCCAGGCTCAGTGTGATCCTTTTTCTTCAGAGATTTAGAAATCTGCTTCTCCTTTCTGTGACCTCTTTCCAATCCAGTGTGTTTAGGTGGGATAAGACAAACAAGTCATTACCCTTCCTGCTCACCACATCCTCTCCAATACTGTGTACAATTTGCTGTACAAACGATGGTCAAAGAAACCAATCAGTGGCATTTCTCACTCAGAGCCTGATGAAGTGCACGTCCTCAGCACTGCATTGGGGAACTCAGAAACTGGTGGGCTTCATCCAAGCAATAAATTTGTCTTAGAGAGCACTGGTAGCAAGGTGACAGATGCTCCATCTGACTTAACTGATTCTCTAGGAAGAACACTTCAAAGAAATCCTCTGCCCTCCAGAGGCTTGCCAAATTTTGTTTATGTTCTGTATGTTGTCAGCATTGCCTGACAGCAAAAATAATTCAGAAAACTTTTAGGTCATCAGTGCCACCATACCAGAGATGTGAGGCAGGTACAGAGACATCTCAGCTCTCTTAAATTCTGAGCACTTCAGCACAAACCTGGCAGCTGGAATTCAGTGGAATTCCAGACCTGTCTAGAGAATGTCCATACTGCCAGGGAAAAAACCAAACCAAATCAACCAACCAAAAAAAAAGGTACTGGAATTTTACAGTGATGGCATTTTCAAGTTTCTTAAATTATTCCCATTAGTAAGTTCTTCCTTTCAGTTATATGGCCAGTCAGCAGAGTTCTGAACCAAACTGCATGCACAAAAGCTGCTAAGAAATGTTTCAATTAATTTTATGACACTTGGACAACCCCCAGATTTATAATGTTGTGATGCCAGGATCTTTGTGATATTCTTATCATCTGTGCAGAAGAGGAAGAACCATCACCATTCCTTTTCTTCTCTAGGAACATTTAGGAATTAATTAACTACCCACAAACTTTCTATTGAGGTGAGCAAAGTGCAACTGCAGCTCTTCTCCAGGGGAGCGAGTTAAGACTTTCAAACTATGTTGTCATTCCCATGAATTTCTTCCAAATATAATTATAAAATTCAATTGTTTAAAATTATATGTCCAATATTGAACTTATAAATCAAAGTTTATTGTTGCTTGCAACAGAAAGCTTTAATATGATCTCTCATGGTAATTTGTATGTGTTGTGCACCAGGTGCTGACATTGAAGATATGAAGTATTTTGAGACTGTATGCACTTGTCATGCTGGCTTTCTCAATTATCTTTGCTCTTCAGGGCTGATACAGGGCATTGTTTTAGAGTGATGCACATTACAGACAAACATCAATTGTCATAAAAATTTTGTGGGTTGATGTTTGAAGACTTTAGCAAAAGCTGGTGGAAAAATGTATTTTCAGGTCACTGGATGCAGTCAATGGTGCTGACTCTCATTTCAAGTGACTGAGGCATTACTTACAAATCCCAGAGCAGAAGATCTTATTCTATTCAATCTAAATAAGTTAATTAATGGACTATAAAGATTTTTGAGTACAAAGAGAATAAAAAGCTCTATTTGGAGAGATTGGAGCTAAAGATTCTTTTGGTGCCCAGCTCAAAGTTTTGATTGCAGTCTTGTGTTTCAGACTTAAAGTTTGAACTCTGGTTAGGAAAAAGAATAGTAAATATTTTCAAGGACAAAGAAAAGTTTCTATCCAGGTGACTTTCAATGACTAAAGTCTTCCTTTTTCTGGCAGAGTTTTGCTTTTTCAGTTTTTCTACTACATTAATTTTTTTAATTCTTCCACATTGTCTGGGACAGCAGTAAGAGTTAATGGTCCTCAGCATTCTCCTGGGACTTGGGACCTGGGACCCCACCCATGCCCCACCCAAGGGCTCAGGACTCCTCTCCCCAGGGGGACCCTTCTCTACTCCAAGGGCTCAGCCCAAAGGAGTGACTGGCCCTGCTGCACCCTGGCATCCATCATCACACAACTAAAATCAGAGAAGATGCTAATTTTGGCTGTAGACCAAACAAATATTCACCCACTCATTACAGTTCTGGGCTGCTGTGACTCTTAATACCTGCTTCTGTAAAGGATTTATAAGCTGAATGTTTTAAGATATAAACTATGCAGTAGATTGATAAGAAAAATGTAGCTTTGAAATATCTTGGCAGTTAGAAAGAAATACTTGAGCAAATAAATGCTGTAGTGGTCTTATATTTAAATTTTTTTCCATGAAACATTACCCTGATCATTTTTCTACTGGATTTCTAAAATAAATCCTATTCTATAGTTGCTCTTCAAACCAATAAGCAAAAATGTCTCTGCTTTGGCTAGGTGAAAAAGTTTCATTTTATAAAATCTTTCTGAATATTTACACAGGCTTCATTTAATCACCTGAAACCATCATTTTTACTAGCAAGTTACAGAAAAATGAATTTCTATTATAAAAAATTGTTATTGCTTTCAGAAACAATCTGTGGTGCAATTCTATATTACTGCCACTGATTAGAGTGCTGTTACTTTTCAGAGGGAAGAAGAGAGATTTTTATTTATGGTTTCTTTCAAGGCTGGAATCAAATGAAGCCCTGACTTTTCAATGCCCATGGAAGGGGTGCTGACCATTCCACAATTAATAGTCCTGCAACACTGAATCTTCCAGGGAGGAGGGAATTTCCATTTGCATTGTTTAGAATCTGTCTGTGTTTGGATTTGCTTCTAGATACCTTTGGAAAGAAGGAATACATGGGATGCTATGAGTTTAATGTTAATGTTTATGAGCTAATGTTTAAGGCAGGAATGTTTAATAGGTAAACAAATAGCTCTGGTTTTATGCCCATTCAGAGTGTCACTATGTTTTTGCATTAAGGACTGGTATTAACTCTTTCATTACTCATCCTGAAGATCCTTTTAAGTCCACTCTGTCCAGAGCAGACCCTGGAAAAGTGGGGATTCTGGCCTGCAGCATGTTTTCATATGGCCCCAGAGACTTTCAGAGGTTGGATTCAGTACTGGGCAACCAAGACCCTCCTTTCAACCTCCCTGAAGTGACACTGCCAAGGCTTTCATTGCAGGCAATGTAATAAATCAACAACATATTGCCAGCTGCCAGAGGATTAGAGTTTTCTTTTGGGAATTCTGGAAATTTCAAGATGTGTTTTTGCACCTTCAAAGTATTTTTGCATTTACAGAATCCAGCATTTCTCTTCAGAGGATCTCAGAGTGACTTGAAGACACTAATTGAACACAGGAGTAATGAGTTTGAACCAAACACTGTCACGTTTTTGACTTGACTTAGTCCTGTTATGGAATGACATCAGGCTTGTTTCACAACATGTATTAATGTATTTTCATTAAATGTATTCAACAGTATTGACAGTATTTCTGGTCTTTCTGGAAGTAATCTAATACTCTTCACCTTGCTTATTTTTCTGTTTATACAGAACCTTCTAGGAAATTATCTCAAATTTGGAAAAGCACAGGCTACAAAAATATAGTTGAATATGCTTTATTTAAACTGAGTAAGTGATATTTGGCAAAAACACAACATGTTCTTTGATACAGAGGGATTTTGTGCAGCTGGAAATCTTCAGTTTATTGAATGATTACTGCTCAAAAAATGTTACTTATGTGTTACCAGAATGTTTCTGCATATATATATAATCTAAAAAGGTCTACATAAAATATCCAGCAGCTTGTAGCCAAGCTCAGTGAAGTTCAGATCTCTGAATTTCTGGAGGAAGTTACTGTTTTCCAGGTAAGCATGGGACATCCAAATATGTCACCATGCAGAACCTCTAAGCCCAGTGTGTGCCAGCTGCAGGAGCAGAGGAGTGCCACAGTTTTCTGGTAGAGTGGAATACTTTACATTGGAGCTCATGCCATGGTAAAATGGGTCACTGAAAACATGTATTTATAATACACATAACACAATCATAGTTTTAAAAGTGTCACTATAGAATTGTTTTTGGAGAGCTTCAGGAACCCAGAAGTCAGATCTTTAAGTCTCAGCTCCTTGTTCTCGTTTGGTTCTCTTTGTAGTCAGTTGGTAGAATCAGAACTGAAGTGAGAGACTTGGTTTTATATATCCAATTTAAAATAAATTGAAACTAAGCCTGCTTTTCAAAAAATCAGAGTGAAAGGGATGCTTCTGATGGTTAATTGAGAGTTTTGATCCTAACTCTAAAGTTATTTCACTAGGATAAACAACTAGATTTCTGATTCTCTTAATTTCCATACAGTTTCAAAGATTAGTTCTTATCATTATCTTATTACAATAGTTTAAACATACTACAAAGAGACTGTTTTCTTAGTTCATCAAGTTCTGCTGTTTGGAGCTTGTTTCTCTTTGCTCATTTCTACTTAAAGATCATACTACATATAAAATATTGCAAATGGTTTCTCTTACTGTAGGACCAAATGTCATTACCCATGTCTAGCCTTTCAGTAGTTGCTTGGATATTTGACAAAAAGATAAAATGTACTGGGGGATATTAGACACTTATTCATGTTTTTGGAGCAGGCTCGAGAAGGTACAGATTGGGCAAGCATCAGAGTAATTTGAAAAGAGGAAATCACACAATGGTATCTTGTTCCTTCCCTTTTCTACTTTCATACAATCCAGGAAACAGGGCTCTTTTCACCAACTGAAAGTCCCATTATATGAAATCTAGTTAGTGTTTTGTTTTAAAATAAACTTGCAGCCTTGTCATATGGATTTACCTTTCACTTTTTTCCATTTTATGCTGATAATATTTATGTGTCATCTTTTAGATTGAGCAAAGCTGTAATTTATTATACAGTCAGCTTGGAGAGAAGAATACTTTCATATCAAATAGAACACATTCATATTAAGCTAGAAAATTAGATATTGCACAGAAGCTCTTTTTTAGTAGTCTTGTTCTAAAATATCTTGATCAGAAATTGCCTTTGAATACGTGGGCATTTCTTAGGTATTATTGGTTTGAGGAAAAACCACTTAACTGGACTCTTCTGTCCTAAACTTCTGTTTCCTCCTTGCCACTGTCATATATGGCAGACAATTCTTGATACAATAAATTTGCTTGGAGCACCCTGGTCTAGTGGAAGGTGACCCTGCCCATGGCAGGGGATTGGAACCAGCTGCTCTTTAAGGCTCCTTCCAACCCAAACCATTCTGTGCTTCCAGAATGTGAACTTTTCCCCCCAGCACCACCCCTAATGAATTATTCTAATATTTTGTCACAATTAAATAACTGTATGAGTTACAAGGTACTGCAGTTTTTATTTATTTAATGATTGTCAGTGTTTTCTCATTGCAACCAGATATGAACACTACATATCCATATGTTATAAATATATGTAAATGCACACATATATCTATTTTTATGAATGTGTATATGCAATACAAGCTTCATAACAGATTTAGTATTGTTTTATACATATTTTAATTTGTAACTGTGTGTTTAATCACCGTTTTTGAGCAACCTCTAAGTATAAGGGAAAATTTTTGATACTCTGATCAAAATTACAGAAACATTTCCTTTCTGGAGTAAAAAAAAAAAAAAAAAATTAAGAGATGGGGAAGATATATAAAAACCCAAAAGATTTATTTACCTAATGCCAGTTTGGTTATAAGAGCAGTGAATTTTCTCTGAAAGAAACTTATGCTTTTCCTATTTTATGTCCCTTTAAAGTTCTTCACATTACCTTTAGCTTTGATTAACCTAAATTGTTATATCCCATGTGTGCTTTTTGCCTCCCTGTTGCTCATTCATTTTCCCCACAGATAGATAATGAACATAAAATTAATTCTAACACAGACTGAACACATTAACAGCCTTATTGGGCTTTTGTATTAAGATGAAAAAGGTTTAAAATATGTTTTTAACACAGAGAACAATATAATAATGAATTTCAATATGCATAACTTCCTTATTGAAAATATTTCTAAAAATTTTGTAGGAAAGTCTTCACTGCTGTAATGTGAAGCCAAAAGCTTCTGCATTTTTCAACAGTTAAAAATCAGTGCAAATGAAGAAATCCATGGTTAACATTATATAAAGGAAGTCCTTTTATTTGAGCATGTGAAGATATTTCTGTGTAGAAACACTGGGAGTTCTGAAAGGACTGCAAATCTTAATTCTATTATTTTTGCTTTTCCCATTTTTTTCATAATAATCTTCTACTGAAATGCTTATGTGTATTCACTTCTCCTAGTGAATACTCTAAGATTATAAACTTTTCCTAAAGGTCCAATACCTTTCCCTCTACCCCATAAATTACAACTCCATTGTAATGAGTTAGTGTTATAACAAAGACTCACTGGCAATGCAGTGTATTTTAATAGACAAATTACTCTAAATTAAGCTCTAACCATCTGCTCCATTCTCATTTATGGCTCTAAAATGAACGTATTTTAAAATTATATCATTTAAAAATAATGCAAATGATTGAAGTCTGCAGTAAGGCTTCTGAATATTTGTTCATTCAGTGTAGCATAGTTATGGTAATAGTGATGTTTCTTCCTTGCTCCAGGCATGTATGAAGGAGAAAGTGGTTAATGCTTGATACAATAAATTTGCAGTTATTATGATGCATTAAGTATGTCAAAAAAGATATTTTACTCCTAGAGAGTTACACTGAATGTAAATCTCTGTATTGGAGCATCCTGATGGGATACCTGGAGGCAAAGCTTTAGCTAATTCTACAACTTGTAGGGGGTTAAGGATATCAGAGACATTAAATGCTGACAACTGTAGTTTTAATATGCTGGGGAAATGAAGCTGTTCTATATCACTTTCTGTATTTGTTAACTGTTATGCCACCACCAGGGATCTCACTAGGATTTATAGGGAAAGAACATGCTGATAGCTATTTAGAGGGAAAACAGTAATTTTTTTTTCTCCAGTGGTAAATTGTGGTACAGACTGATAGAGCAGCAAGAAGGAGAAAAGACACAATATTCTCAAAGGATGTAGCTGGAAGTCCAAGTAAATCCCATTTCCTCTCATTGCCTCTCTGCTTTGTGTCCTCCATATTTTAAAAATACTGCATTAAAAGCTTACATTGATCTCATAAGAGAGATAACTTTATTATTATTTTTGACTTCAAAATAAGCATCAGCAGTCTAAGAATCTTTATTTCTGGCTTCATGTGACTGTAGCACTTTCCTGAGAGACCACTTATGGAAGGTGCTAAATATTACTCACCATGCAGAGACACCTTTTCTCCTGCCAGACTGGGCAGGCTTCTCATCTTATTGAAACATAAAACAAAATCAGCTGAAATGAAGAAGAGATTCTGATCTGCAGATTGTAACCACATTCAGCTAAAAGCTGGCATCAGTTTTGCCAGTTTGCATTTTCAAAGGTAGCAATTTTGACTGGGCTAAATAACTGGGCTGCCTGCAGAGACAGAGGGAGCAGTGACAGGGCTGTCTGTTCCCTGTGTTTCTGAACAGGGGGAATTTCCTGGAGTGTCCCTGTGTGCAGAGAGCCTGTTTGAGGCCAGATGCTGCCCTGTTCCACAGCTGAAGTTAGGCAAGAACACCAAAGTTACCATTCACTCACTGCACTCCAGCAATGTCTCCTTTTCAATCATTTAGGGAATGACATCAATGATTATAAAGGAACATCTGCTGATGGCTTTAGGAGGTATTAAGTTTGGAATGACTAATTTAGTCATATAATTAACAGGAATACGGTTTGTTTGGCAGAATAGGAAAAACGCACTATGGAGATACTGATGATAATTGTGAGGGCCAGTAATAGAAATCAAAATGTCTCACTTTAGTACATTACATCTCTGAGTCTGTCATTCCAAAGTAAGTGCCTCTTAAAACCAGATGCTCCCCCTGCAATATTTGATGTGTGTTTATAATGGATGAACAAAGGAGGTATTCTATCTTTTGTTGTCATTAAGCACCAAGGTCAAATTTGATAAGTAAGCAATGATTTCAGAGTTTTAATTATACACAAAATAATCCTGTTTAATTTCTGCAGAGATGTGTCTGCCTTTGGGAGATGCTCTGAAAGGGAGTATTTTAGAGTTGGTTGTCTTTTTTGATCTTTCAGAAAATATAATTTTTAGTGTATGCTTTCTTTTCTTAACCTTGTAAATATTAGGAACATAATTCAGACCTTCCCTGTTTGACTGAGGGTGTGCTGGAATGACAAGGCATGGGACTTCACACTGTGACATAAAAAAACTAACAAAAATGTATCTTCTCTAGAATATTAATCATTGGAATTGCAAGATATATTAATACAGGATAAAATGTGATTTTCCTCTATCTGAATAAAACTTACTGACCTTTCGCTATAACAGCTATTAAAATTTTTGTTTCCAGAGTCTTCAGAATTTATTATTTTTCAGTGGTTCTTTTATTATTTAACATATGTTTTCATTCTATTCCATTCAAATTTATAAACTAAACTCGTAACACTGAGCATTTTCCAATACACAGCTAAGAGCTGTGATTAAGGCTGTTTATCTCTTTTCATACTTTTCCATTCTCCACCCTATTGTTTGTAGTATTTTGTTTTGCCAGGCTTTTAAAATTTATTTTACCACATGTGTTCTAATTAGGCAAAAATCTTAATAGATTAATCTTGCATTTGGAAAAAGAAAGGCAGGAGTCCTCCCTTCCCTTACTTTTCAATGCTTCCCTATAGATTTTTTTTTTTCACCAGTTACTTTCACTTTGGAAATCAACTTTTTTTTTCAGTGTCCTAGAATTCCTGCTTTTGGCAGATTTCTGAGAATCTGGTACTGTTCCACTCATCCCAGGAGGAATGGATTCATCAGCAGGGCAAAGGTGAGGAGTTGAGAGTTCACAATAAATGAACATTCTTATATTATTCCATAATTCATACTCTGGATGTTCCTGCTCTAGATGGAACCTTTTCTTATACATGTGTACATGTTCAAAAGAGTGATTTTTGAGTGATTTTTTTCCTCTCTGGGAGCTGAATTTCTACTTGTATAGCTCTTTATCAGACAGTTTTTCCTGGTGGAAAGGGGAAAACTGTGTTACAAGGGGAAAAAGAAAAAATTCAACATTCTCAAAATTACTAAAAAGTAGTTATTTTCTTTTCTAGATTTAGTTCACTGACATTGGTCTAACTATATAAGTTAATGTGTTGGGGGGGGGTGTTGTTTTGTGGTTCCTTGAGGTTTTTTTTTAGTGGACTTTCTTTTACTAGAAGAGAAACCAAGTTTAATTTTCCTCCTGTCTAAACTTTCCATTTGTATTTAGGAGGTGATAAGTTTGGGGCCACAGTGGCTATTACAATTCTTTCTATGCCCTTGGAGAGTTCTAGCTATGAAATGAAGCCAAAGCTGCAGCTGCAGCAGCAAACATGCACTTTTTTAATAAGAAACATCTTGCTCTTTTCCCCTTCCCCACTGTAAATCTTGCATAAGATGAAAAATTAAACATCATGTTACGATTAGGCCACAATCTACAAACACTTAATTTGGTAGAGATAAAATTAAATACAGGAACAGCAGATATTTTAATGGATTTTGGGTTTTGCACATATTATCACACATACCACTGTATGTAGTACTATGCATTCAGAAGAAAAAAATCTTCTTTTGTGTTTTCAGTATTTTAAGTTCTTCTTCTTAAGTTTTACATGAATATTAGCAACTGAGAGCAATTTTATACACAAACATCATACTGATATGAAATTTTGGTTCTGTTTCATGCAATACTTTATGTAAATAAAGATTAGATTTATTCTGCTGAATCTAAGCATTTTTCAGTATGTGATGTCAGCTTCATGTATTTTTTAAAATTTTACAATTATAACATTCTTCTTCTGAAGGGGCAATGATTTATTGTGTGTGGAAATTCCACAATGCCCTATTTTGCTTTGACAGCTGTATTTATTCCAGTGAGCTAATTAATGGGAATCACAGTTGTTAAGATGGTTTTCTGATGTGTCGACAAAACCCAAAGAAACAGCTGACAAACACACTCTTTGGTTTGGAGAAGGAAAAATGGTTTCCTTCCTTTCCTTGCCTGCCCTTCAGGTATAGAATACAGGGATTGGCCATTGGAAAGGTAAATTAATCCAAGCAAGTTTTCGTTTTCACTTTAAAATGCACTTTTGTAATAGTTGCTTTGTACGATTTGTCTGTAATATTGCTAAATTAAAGAGAAAAACAAAACAGTTGAAGTGAAAATAATTCTATTATTTTCTTAACTACTCGAACTACTTCCCTCAGTGAGTTCAGCAATGTGATTAAAGTGACTACTTTTCTTTCATAGTCTGCTTTGTACAGCAATCCATGATCTGAGACGTGGAATGTTTAATCTAGCAGTTAAAGGCCTAACAAGATATTACTGAGGCTGAAAGCAGAAGTCAGAAACATATAAACTGCCAATTAAATGCAACTTTTGAAAACATAATGAATCTGACCTTATTTTTGAGCATCTTGCTAGATGGAGGGCAATTAATGACTGACATTTCTTCTCATGGAAAATGACAAACTCATGATTTGGAATCTTGAAGTCAAAATTATGCGTCTTTGAAAAGAACGCTCCACAGCCCAGCGAAGAAATGAAGAATGAATGCTGTTAATTTATGGCAAGAAAAAATAATGATTTCCCCCCTATGAAATAGCATGAAAGTTTTGGTCCTTATTATTTAGAAGCTTGAAAATATGATTATAGTGGATTCTTCTTGTCTTAACAGTCTGAGGTTCTACAAAAGCTGATGAAATAATATGACTACAGGGAGGAGATAGAACATTTTGCAATGAAGGATGACATTGGGGAGGCAGTCTGGTTTAGCAATTAGTGCACAGATTCACAAGTCAGAAATTCTACATTCTATTCCCATACCTGACATTGATTAGCAAGTCACATTAGGAGTTATTATCAAAAGTCAGATATGCAGCTGATCATCTAATTAAGATCATCATGCTATTAGCATAACTGCATTTGCAAATCATGTATGCAGAGCTTTAGCCTTTGTTTAACCTTGATCTCTGATATGAAAGCAATCTATGATTCAACCCTCTCATTCCATAATTGAGCAGCTCACAATTTTTGATGTATTTATCCTCATCAGATCCCGTCAACCCGGGTATTATTATTTATCTTTATTTTTAGAAAGTGGAAGTGCATGGCAGAAGTAGAAGGTTCTGAATTTTGAAGATACTGAGGCATTTAAAGATGCAGATAACCAATTAATGAAATTTTCATAAGTCCCAAAGATGATCACATCTCCAAGTCCTATATACATTTTAATGACATTTTAAGTGCCTAAATCATATTTGAATTTGGTTCTACATCTTGTGAGGGTCTATGAAATCAAAGTCCAGTTTAAAACAGTGTCCACATTTGCAAGTAGCACAGACCAATATAAGCAAATTAATAAAATGAAACAGTTTTTAGGAAGGGTCTGGCTGTCACACAGATCATGAGGCTTTATTGCTGGTCTTGTTCTATTCATGCTTGCCAAAGATCACCTCCCACTCACTTTCATTCCAAAATCCAGTCTGTGTGGGGATCCAAGACCAGTCAGCAAATATGAAAGAAAGCATTATTAAATGGGAATAATCAGGGAATTTGCTTCAAAAGATGACAACTGAGCTAAAATGTTGATGTAGGCTCACCCTGTGATTCTTAGAAACAACATGATCTAAGAAGTGTAAAAGTTATGGAATTTCACTATGAAAAAGTAGAGAATATTGATGTCCTTACTTGAAAATTTTGTATTAGCACGCAGATTTGGTCATGCAAAAAGTATGGCAGGATTGTTTTGGAGTAGCTCACTGAAAACCTGGACAGAAACTGTTAAAATCTTGGAAGAGATCTATTTGATTTATGGAAGGTTAGCCAACTTAACAAAACAAAATACTTAGCACAAGTCCAGTCTGAAAATATTGCTCTATTCGGGCATTATTTGAGTAAGCATTCTTCATTTCTTGGCCAAGTTTATGAGAGAAAGCAATAATTTTCCATCCACTGCACTGCTCTCTCATTTTCATGAATTTTCCATAATATGAGAAAATGGAAGAAGAAATGCCTCATTTCAATGTTACTAAGTATATAAGTAAAACAAAATTAAATAAACTTACATGCAATAAGGTGAAAGGAGATCAAAATTTCAAAGAAAAACTATGATTGAGAGTTTCAGTCATTTTTATGAATAAATTAATTTTGTCACTCTTACATTTTCCAGAGAAATATCATGGATATAAGAGAGGTGCTCTGTAAACTGATAGTTTTAACTTAAATATTTTAATTTTTCCAAAATATGAAATGTTACACCTGTACATGCAAAAAAAAAAAAAAACAAAAACAAAAAACCAAACCAAAAAAACCCCATAGCAAACAGTTCTTTTGATAACTGCATAAGAGCAGCATTTCCTAAGCTATATGGATCTCCTCCCTTCTTGTGCTTTGGTAATGCTGACATACTTAAATAATAAACACACATGAGCATTACTCAAGAGAGGTCAGCAAAAGGATGCTGGAAAAAAAGGAAGGTTCATTGTTACCATAATAGCCTTTTCATGCTCTGAAATATTACATCAGAGTTCAAAATGCAGGATGTAAACAACAGCTATTGAAAACACCCAAATGAACTGAATAGGGTCAGAGGTTACTAACTCAATATAAAAATCTGTAAGTCAATATAAATATACTTCTTTTTATCTGAATTTTGTGTATTTATGTATTCATTTATTTTTTATTTTTTTAGGAGTTCAGTTATGAGGTAATTACAATAAGTTTCCAAGGTTTTCTTGACATGTTCCCAAGTGAAAAGATGTTTTAATCCACATCATTTCCCTACCTTTATGTTTGAATGAAAACTAGAGACTTCAGGGCTTGTACCAAACACTGTGGATAGCTCAACAGAGTATTTTTCACTCTAGAGAATCAAGTTCCTTCTAGAGATTTTCCAGATGTCACTGCCAAAAGGATTAGTGATATCCTACTATGTCCCATCACATTCTTCTAGTCTGATGGATAAAGTGAAGGAGGTAGGCTTACAGAAGTATAATATTTTCCTTTTCTTTCAATATTGTGTACATAGATACCTTAGCTGTCTTTTTAGTGCTGTGCTTATAATGTATTTTCATTTACACTGTTAGTACAGCTTGGTAGGTAATTTGCAAGGTCCAAACCTAAAAGTCCACATCACGCTGTCTTAAAAAATATTTTGAAAAAATATATCTGTATTTTTCCTTTATAACTAGTGAGAATGCTCACAGTTTAATTAGCTAATTTTGTAAGATTTCCTAGAAATTTTTCTCATGGGGTCTCCTTCCCTCCAGTTTTAAATCTCTGAGGGCTTTCAGACTTGGGGGCAAGATTAGCATGTTTTTAATCACAGTAGTTTGGTTTCTTAGCCACACTGTCTCTGCTGCTATGCAGAAAAGAGTATTTCTAGACATCTTGGAAATAAAAGGCCACTTATAAAGAAAAAAGCTTCCTTGTATGCTGATCTATATACTTGTTATCTTGGAAGCTACTTAAAAATTTAAAATTTAAAACAGAAAACGTAATTTTTGTGTTCTTTTACCACAGACTTCTATTGTAATTTTCTCTAGAGAAATCCTGTCTCCCTTTATTGAATACTAACAAGTGGAACATATTCTATGTTCTCCACTTTGATCCCTGAAGCCTCTGTCTTGGATTTCCCTTGAGAAATGGAAAGACTGGGAAGTGAAACCAACATGTCTACAGATCCTGGAAACATCTACCTGTGGGGATTTAATTTTATTTTTTGATAAATGGCCTTTATCCCCTCAGAAACGTATGACGTTTATGAACAGCTGTTAAAAAGCAAAGGCTGGAGTTGGAAATCTGTTTCATTCAAGGCTGATAGAAGCTGATAAAGATCCTAAATGCTATCAATGTCTTCCTAATGGCATACCACAGTGGGTTTTAGGGAAAAATCACACATGTGGCATGTGGAAATTCTCTGTAGAAAAATACATTGATCTTTGACATTTGGGGCATGGATGACTTGGTGTCTGCCAAGATATTTGCTACAATGGATAAAAAATACTAGGTCAGAATGGATTTTAAAGGTCACTTCAAAAAGAATTTACAATGTACCTGAAGGAAACATGAGCAAGGAAAAAGCCTTCCCACCAGAAAGGCTGTAAAGACATGATGTGTCTGCTTTGTGTACTGAGTGCATAAAATAACAAGGAACAGAAAAGCTGAAGCAGTGAGGAGTAGGATATGGAGCAGGCCACGGTGAATCCCAGCAGAGGTAAGGCCTCTCATGTTAATCAAAGTTGAAGCTGATAAACTCCAGAAAATGGGGTTTGGAATTCCTCAGTTTTGTGCAGATTATCCTAACTGATACAGTTTTTGATATCTGACAGAGACCATGGAGGCTTCTGAGCTTGCAAAAGAGATAAGGGATGGTTATGGGAGAGCCATTCTTATTATCAAATTATAACTCCTGGTTCTTGTTTATTTGCTCTCCCAGTATCCAACAGACTATTCTGGCACATCCCAGAGAATGTTCCTGTGTCAGGTGAGAACTTTAACTCATACACACTCCTACAGAATGCTGCATTTAGTAATAGCCACCTCTTTCATTGAGTTTTTCTGAAGTAGAAACTTTCTGAAGTTGTACTTTGTTTTCCATGTACACAGATTAGAATCAATCTTCTATTTGTTTATTTTAGGAGGCAGTCAGATGTCAGGACAATGGGTAGCAGTGCCTTGAGCTGGACAGACAATCAATAGCTGTGAGAGGTGATTAAAAGATCAGACAAGAGGTAGGCATACTTTAATTATTTTGTAAGATCTATCCATCTGCTCTTTTCTGTACAAGTTGTCATATCATCTTTATTCTGGACTATGATAGTGTAATCCACATTCTGAAAGATGAGGATGAGCAGAAGCCTGAACCACTCTGGGTCATATATTTAAATCCTGTCTCCCCAGAAATTGGGGCCGAGGGAGAATTGAGGAATCCAGGTCTCACCTTGGGGTAGGAAAATGAAAAGGGTACACATCTGAGCCAGAAAACCAGGAAAGGCTTAGCAGTTTGGATGAGGGCACTATAGACTGCCTCCAATTTTGACTGCTTTTTTGCCTGACAGATGACAAAACTGAGTTTTTCCTCCTTGGCTTAGTCTCTATTTTGTTGTTGTTGGTTTTTTCCTTCTTGCTTTGTTTGAAAGGGTGTGAGAGAACAGCAGAAGGGCTGCCCCTGCTCTTCCTGGCCGTGGCAGCTCGGGTCAGGTGGACTGTGGGGAGGAAAAGGAGGAGATAACAATGTCTGCATGCACATGGAAAGACTCCTGACAAAGCACATGCCTTGCTGCTTGCAAAGGAGCAGATCCAGGGCCAAACCTCGGGGGTCAAGGAGAGGACACATTCCTGGAGACCCAGAGGGACACTGAAGGCTGCTGCAGCCCAGGGAGCAGCGCAAGCTGCTGGGCTCCCCAGCATCCGGAGGGAGAGCTCATTCCAAAAGGAAATAGAATACAGGGGGAATGATTTGTTTTCCAAACTTCTGTTTATCTGCATTTGGTGTGCTTTAATGGGATGTTTGTGCTGTAACAAAACATAAAGGTTAAAATTGCTTTTGTGGCTTGGGGGGTGCTCATTCTGCAGATAAAATTTGTCCTACCTCGAGGTTCAGACCTCCTCAGAGGCCCATCAAAACCCCATAAAGGCAAAAGTTTTTTAAAAGCTTTCTGGGACTGCAGGCCTCTCTTTCTAATTCAAAAAAGACTAAAGAAGCATTAGTAAATTATGGCTGGTGTAATTTATTTGGCCAGTCCTGCTGTTAGAAGGAGACAAATAGCTATTATAATGGACTAGACACCATGGAAAAATAAGCTTGGTGTTTAATCTCTTGAAGCTGATCTAGTTAGTGATGACAACTTGTATTGGTTAGTACAAGAGATTTAAGAGCTGTGTGTAGTGCTGGTTTTGTTTCTCTCAATTTTTGACTGCTTTTCTATCTCTAGATGCTAAATTCAAACATTTCAGTTTTCTAAGAAAGTATTTAGCATATAATACACACTGTAAACAATGTATATTTTCTATCTGTTTAAAATGAATCTTATCTATAAAACATGTGGTTCAAAATCCCAAACTCAAGGATGTGTGAGCTCCCATACAGGTAACCAAGTTCTCTGCTGTCCTATACATCCTCAAGCTATCCTAGTGCAATCAAGGAAGATAAATGCATAAACTATAGGACAGAACTAGAAACACAAAGTACAGATCCCCCTGTAAATCGAGCATAAAGAATGATAATAATTTTTTTTCTCTCTTCTTTTCCTGTTTTGGTATAATTGTTAGTGTCAGTGAACATGACTTTAAATCCAAATATCACTTTGTACAAGCATAACCTAAATCCTGTCTGCATCATCATCTTTATAGAGCAAATCTGCACCATACTTTCCTTTGTTAATATCTGCTGAATTCTCTATCTAGCTGAGGTGCTAATGGATTGGGATAAGAGATTAATGGTTGGAAATAAGTATAAATTTGAGTGCCTGATTTGCTGGAGGTAATGGGACTTTCTTGATACATTTGACAAAGGAAGTGTGTAAAGAATCTGATACTGGGAAATAATGGGATCTGACATTTGTGATGTAACATAACATAACCTTCAGAACACACTATGAATTTTATTTTATTTTATTTTATTTTATTTTATTTTATTTTATTTTATTTTATTTATTTATTTGTTATATTATTGTGGGGAAAACAGGCACTGCTGTTACCACTGTTAGCATTTGTAAAAGTAGCACGTCATGCTAAGAGTCAGGAAAGATCTGATTGCTGAAAATGCAATAAAATGCTTGTATTTATATTGGTTCTTATAACACTGGGATATTTTTTAAAGGGGAAATATCTGTATTTTTTCTGGTGATGATCAAAGTCTTCAAAATAGTAAACATGAAAACAAGAAGATGCAACAGAAAATAAACATGTTAAACAGAGTATTGGTAACTATCACAATCTGGTTGAAAGAAATTCCAGAGAAAGATGTCAGGACTTTGGGAAAAGGCAGAGGATCCACACTCGAGAAAAGGTAAAGGCCTTTTCTTTATATCACACTACAGTGTGCTATAAACATCTTGCACTTGATGAAACAGGGAGTTGTTGGCAAAAATCTGGCAATATTTAATGAGTGAAGTGGCCAACAAAGCAAACAGGGAATCTGCTCTCCCCTCAGTATTGGCAGGTGATGGAGAGGGGGGGACAACAGCCATGGATGCGCCTTGGGAGGTTCAGTCTGCGAGGAGGAACCTCCACATGGAATGTGGCACAGGCTGGAACTGCTGACCCAGGGAGGGGTGGAAATCCCCACCCTTATTCTTTTCATGAGCTGCAAAGGCAGAGCTGTCCCGGCCCTGTTAGGTGACAGCCCTGCTTTGAACAAGAGATCTCCAGAGGTCCCTACAACGGTGCTTCTATGATTCTAGAAAATAAATTGGTCTATATTGTTGAGTATACATTGAATGGAATTAAAATATTCACAAAACATTTAGGAATCCATTCATTCATTACAGAGTATTGGGCCTGTTATTTAGATGAGTAAATCAATGCTTTTAGATTTCTGATTTTGAATCTTCTGGCTTTTTCTATTCCAGCGATTCTAGAGACTTAGAAATGTCAAAGCTGTTGTATAGGGATATAACTGCACATATGGAAAACTAAATGTGGGGACTAAGAAAGAAAAGTGTGTAGATGATTGCTGAAGTCCTTTCCCAGTTCTGTACTTATTTACCCTTAATTTTAAGGGTAACTGTAACATTGAAATGTTTTTTTCCCCTTTTTTCTAATCATGCATTTGTCCAAACAACTCCTGAAACAGTTCCTCAGAACCCATAACTGATCAGAACCCCATCAGTAAACTGCACTGTCACTTTGAAGGACAGGTTAGGACAAGAAGTGAAGAATAATATCTTTCCTTAATTGAATCTGCAAAGGGAATTCAGGGCAGTTAATTAAAATGTGGTCTGGGCAATGACTTTTGTGTTGACAAAAGGAATTACAATATGAGCTTTACATCTTTTAAATGAATAGGTCAGATTCAGATTATGTTCACATTGACATAACTGTAGAGTGCTTCTATTGATGCTAATTCATATTTATACGTGCTTCAGAATTAAAAATCCATTCAAGCATTTTTAGCAATACAGTGTCCTAGAATGGTGCTTGACACTGATTGAGTTTTAGAAGCAAAGGAAGTAAATGAGCAGCAAAGCTTCCTGAAATATAAATTGATATCTATTTTTTCCTAATTTGTAGTTAAGGCAGAATACAAGGGAGAAAACTTAAATTTGTCATCTTGTTGTAGAGTTCACTTTTTCACTGTAATAATTGATAAATAAAATTCATACTCAAGCACTTAAAATTATTAATAATTCATAGAATTGAAACAGCAGTAAAAATTGCAAGAAATCATATAACCCATCATTTAAACAGATACTTTCTTCAGTTTTGAAACAGCAAATTATTTTTTTAATATAATTTCACTTTCTTCAATGCTGGCAAAAATACTGATTTAGAAAATATTTGTTCTTAGAGTTTGCATTCCCTTGGGTTTTGTTGAGAACCAAAGGGCAAATAGAACATTTTGTTTCATTCAGTATTTCCGGGAAGAGCAAGGCTTTGCTTGTAGACAAGTGATACTGGCCTGTGGTCAGAAACAATAATGTCTTACATTTAATAGTCTTGCTTCCTCTGCTCTATAATACTTTTAAAACTTTTTATACTCTTGGGGATGTATATCCTGAAAGTTACTTCTTTTCTGCTGTCAGAATTCTGGTAATTCTTTTGAAAGTTTCTTTCTTTTCATTGGGGCATATGTATAGACAAGTAAAAACCCCAAGTATTTCTATATGCAACACATTGTATCTACGATAACTTCCCAGCTCAAAGGGTTTAAATGAGGATGGCTGGCTGCTTAATGATAGGAGTATTGTTAATTAAGAACATCCATTTGATATGAGTCAGTTTCACAACATTTAAAAAAGATTGTAAAAACAGCCTGATTACTTATTGTGAGGAGGTCACAAAAGACTTGAAGTTTCCTGTAATAAACTTTGTTTTGGTTCTCTACAGTCATATTTGTGTTTCAGCCAGAGACCCTCCACAAGCACATCATCACCTCTGTGGGAGCTGCTGTCACAGAACAATGTGCATATGAAGGGTTTTCCCCAGAACCCAAAAGAAATGTAACTGTGTTTTATAACCCTGTTTCTGAATGCAAAGATACCACCTCTCAGTGAATTAATCCACTCCATATTCTCCATGCTCATTTAAATTTAGTATATTGAGTTTTGGAGAGAGATTGGTTCATTCTAACTCAGGAAATTCTGCTCTGAATTCCATTGTATGGCCTAGATGTATTCCTATCATTAGCCCAACATCCACCTCCTTTACAAACCTTAGTTTCACAGTTACAGTCCCTTTATTAGGAAAGATAAATCTCAGATGTGGAGAGAACCTTTGAAATTATATAGACAGGTGAGATTTTCTTGCCATTACCTGAAAGCATTGAAGTAATAATCAGAAACAAATTCTCTTCATAATATAAGATCAGGTTATATATAAGGGACTGCAGGAGGTGTCTCATCCAATCTCCTGCTCAAAGCACGGTCAGCTTTGAGATTTGATTAGGCTGCTCATGGCTTTGTCTTGTCTCACCTTAAAGCCCCCAAGGAGGGAGACTGCCCTTCATCCTTGGGCCAACTGCTCCACTGCTTGACTGGGTGATGTAATGATATTGAAAATATTTTTCCTTATATCCAGTTTGAACCTCTCTTTCCTCAATATATGCCCATGGTCCCTTAGCCTCCCACTGTGAAGCATCCAGGCAGCAACTGACAGAACGATAGGACACAGTCTTAAGCTCTGCCAGGTGAAATTTAGGTTAGATGATAGGAAAATCTTTTTTACAGAAAGGGTAATAAAGTACTGAAATTGTCTGCCCAGGGAGGTGGTAGAGTCACCATCCCTGGATGTGTTTAAAAAAAGTGTTTAAAAAAAGATTGGATGTGGCATTCTGTGCCATGGTTGAGTTGAGGTGTTAGGGCTGGGTTGGACTTAATGATCTTAAAAGTCTCATAAAAGTCTCTAAAAAACCTAGTCATTCTGTGATTCTGTGAGTCTGGGATCTTGATGACCTCTTTAGAAGCACTGGGAGGCTATCAGGCTGCCTTGATCACCTCCCCTTCTCCAGGCTGAACAAGTTCATCAATGACCTGTCATCAAGCTTATCAGTATCTGTCTTGTTTGGAGGTTAAGTAAGGTCAGAAAAGTGTTTAAAACATTCTAGATGAGATCTAACAAATGCTGAATGCAACACTGCAAGTGCTTGCAGTCTCTACTACAAGGTCTTATACCCTCGAATGAAATAACCTATTATATATCAGCTGTCCTTAAATTGCAAATTCCTAATTTTTCTTAGGGTGGTTAGATCTTATTCATAACTAAGCTAAGGAATGATGACATGTAAGCAGAAAAGTTTTACTGATTTTCCTATACAATTTCTGTGGCAGAAGGTAAATAATTACACCTTGGTCCCAAAAATGTGGTACCACTGTGACAGTGGATACAACTCATTCCGATGTTACCCTGCATTGACTCCTCACAAGTCTTGGGATGGAAAAATGTGCTGTGCTGTCGTGGCTGTTAATGGATTTTTACTGAACTATGAGCTATGTGCAAACTGTGATGTATGGATGAATTCCCAGAAAAGATCAAGTCATTTTTTTTCAGTACCCCATTATTCATACGAATTAAAGATGTAACTCTAGTAATTTCACGGCTATAATTCAATAGATTTAAGATCTTTGAAAAAAATACAAGGGAAATCAACAAAACTGACTGTGAAGCAGAACATAATATCAGCAAGGAGTGGTGTTGATGGTGGCTACTTTAGAAATACAATTTGGTGGCCTTCCACAGTATTGCCACAGAGATAAAGGACTGACATTTCTATAAGGCAAAGAAAGCATCAAATTGGTCTTGAAATGTCAATACCTTGAAAAGCATCTTTGTAGTGTTGAAATCTTTTTCCAGTGGAGATTCCATGGCAAACAAGAAGTACAAATGTTAATAGCACAAGCTCATTTCACTTTAGAAATGAATTGAAAGATATAATAGGATTGGACTTCCTGGAAGATGCAATCCATATTTTTCACAAATTGAGAATTAACTTTTTTTCTTTTAATTATGCTGCTTTAATTTTGCCCTATTCTCCATAGCCTGTTTTCAGTTCTCTTCTTAAACCTTTATATAGACAACTGTATTAAGTATTCTCTACGATTAAAGCAAAAACCATTGATTTTACCAAAAAGCAAGGTTTAGAAAAAATGGCAATTCCACCAGCAACAAAGGCATGTCCAACAAAAAAAATTCCAAACTTCTCTACATTGGAAACAATGGAACAAGAATCAAAACTGGCAAAATACCACACTGAAATGACTAAGGGATTTCTACACAGGCTGTCTATTCAGTCTTACAAAGAATGACAGAATGAATTAATATAGGAATCAAAAAACTTCTATTTTTGGTTTACATTGTGTGTGTGTGTGCAATTCCACAAAAATACCCTGTCTTATACTCTAATGAAACTGTAGTGAAATACACAAGATTACCTTCAGAGCAATTTTTATTTCAGTTATAGGTTTTCCTGCAGATATCTGAAATAAATTTAAAAGCAGGGATTGAACACTGCAAGATTGAACACTCGAGTGTACAAGATTTGCCTTCATCCTTTTCTAAGCATTTTGCTTGTTCCAGAGTTCTGTTGAGTCATGCAGGCTGTACAGTCCAGGGAGCTACAGCTGCTGGTGTAGGCATGGCACAGGTTAGCACAGTGCTCTGAAAGCTGACCCTCATCCACAGCTCAGAATGTCTGATGAACACATCAAAGAAGCTTTTTTGCCCAGATCTGTGGAGTTTTTGTGGATAAAAAGGTAGCATGAATTCCTTCTCCCATATGCTGCTGCAGAGCCCTCCACAAACACAAAGAGGAGGTGGCACTACCAGCTGGCAGGTGTGCAGTGGCTGAATGATGATGAAATCAGGGATAAAGGAGCCCCTGGGTTTGTAATCCCTGTGAACCTGCTCCATTCCTACCATCAGCATTAGCCATAGCAAAGGAAAGAGTCTCCTAATTTGTGATTTAGCTGTTGAGACAGCAGAGGATTTAAATTATTTATTTCCAACTGACCTAATTGCTGCCAAGATAACTCCTCTTTACCCATAAAGGAGATTACAAGGTTTCTTGGTTTGTGGTACAGATGAATTGGATAGATAACCATGGTAGTTAGGGCATCAGGAAGCATTTGTGAGAGCAAAGAATGACCAACTTTACATACTATGCTGAAGGACTCCTGTGAAACAGGAGAACGTGGCTCTCACCTTACAGCAGAAGACAACTCCTGAGTTCATGTGATAAATGATGGATTAGGAAATCAAAACTGCAGGTGAAAGTGGATATTGAGAAAAGTCATTACACACTGGGTACTGAGGGGCAAAAAAGAGAAACATAACCTCTGGTCAATTGTCATGGGGGACCTCGATTTGGTTAGCTAGGGCTGGGCCACATATGAGGTATTTCAGTACTAAGGAAGTATTTTAATACAAATGACAGAAGAATGCAGAAGATGACAGAAAAGTTTTTTGATGCTGATGAGTGTCATTGTGGTCAAGAAAACTGGTATTTTTCCTTATTCTCCTCCTTATTTTGGCTTGAATTCTCAGTGAGCCATGAATAAAGGTAGAGATGCCTGGATCTGTTACTTAGAAGGTTCCATGGGAAGTAGGATCAATGGAGAGCTTATCAATACAGTCAGTGGAGACCAGAGAATTGCTCATCAGTTATAAATTTGATCAAATATTGGTATGGATTAAAGGGTGAGCTGAACAGTTCTGCAGATGCTATCAGCTAAAATAACAGGACCTCCATTATATATAGTGGCAGTAGACCCATTTAGTTTGTATGTTTGTAGTTACTTTAGGTACTGTAATCTGCAAAGCAAATTTTTCTCCCAAAAGATTCATAAAGATTAAAGCTGCCTTCACTACTTCTGTACCACCCAATATCAAGAATACTTTACTCTCCTATGCAAACATTTTCTTTTGTAAAAGCTCCCAAAGCAAGACCACAATTTCTCCATCATAAAAAATTCTGCTGCTTTCCACTCTGGTCCTGAGATTTAACAACTTAGAGGGCTTTGACTGAATGTGAACCTTTGGCTTTGCTGACTGTCCATAATTATATATCTCCATGGTAACCACAGGAGAGAAAGTATGGCTGTATAATCCTTCTTAAGTAATACAATGTAATGTTTTTCTTGGTAGACAAAGAGATTCTAGCTAGTCACAAGCATGTGAAGCAGCCTGTGAATATCAAAGTTGCACATATACTCCTTATCAGCAGAATGGAAATGGTTTTAGCAAAATTGAAATGTGTGTTGATACCTCAGGATTATAAATAGTAAATTTTTGGAGCTTCTGTTTTGACTAAATCTGGGCAAACTAACTTCAGATTATTCACTTTGGTAAATTTTCCTTTCCTTTCTTACGGTTTAATAGAAAAGTCATAACTGATCATGGCAATCTGGCTGCTTGCCAGAAAAAGGGCTAAATTATTCCCTGACTAATCAAAATGGAATTTACATGATTTTAATGTGTTATATGCCTGTGTGATAGCCTGAACTTGTTCATTTAAATGTTTTAGTACAGTGTAAATGACTCCAGAGCCAACATGAAATTGATGATACTGCTGTATTTTTAAGTAGTTTTTTGTCCTTGTTTTCTCACTTCTTTAATTATTCTTGGTTAGAAAAAAATACAGGTTATTTTAGACAAAGTTATGACTAACATTTAAAAACCAAAAGTATCTGGACACCATCTTTGCTTTATACCTTCCAGCTTTCGCCCTCTGAATCTTGGTAAAGACTGCAGGAACTGTAAAACTGCTGTTGTATTGACAAGAAACAGCAGAAGTTCCACACTTCTGCAAGCAAAATTTAACCCAAGGCACGTTTTGGCACTGATGCTTAAATAAAACAAGCTTTGTATGACTAATCCCTCCAGCATTCTGGATCTGTAGAGGTACATATGTAGACAGAAAATAGGTGTACCAGGAGAAACACAAAGTCGAAGAATAAAAGCCATTTTGCTGAAAAAGAGAGAGAGAAAAGACATTCATAATACAAATACAAGGCAAATTTGTTTCTAAAGGGAAATTCCTTTTTCCAGTTTTTCATGAGTTCTCAGCACCTTCCTAGTGGCACATAAAAACTGAAGAAGGAATGCAAGTATAGGTTCTGATCCCACAGCATTTTTTTTCTTCTACTGCTGGCCCACAGAAATTTGGCATCTGTGGTTCCCAGCCATGAAAGTAATCCATTGAGTGGAAATTTGCTTTTTTTCCCGTTCTTTCTTTTCCTTCCCATCTATGAGACACATTTGGTGTTCTGATGTCCTCCTCAATGTCAGAGACTGATTATGCTCAACACAGTTTCTATTTAAAGAAATAACAGTGAGTCGTCAAGTTAGGATTTTCTGACAACATTACTCTGCATGTTTTTTTTGTTTTTTGTTTTTTGTTTTTCTCTCTTCCCTCAGCCTTAGGAGGAGGGTGGAAGTGAGACAAAATAATTAAATAAATTTACAGTAATTTGCCCAATGGCTTCATTATGAATTCAACAAAGACAAGAATGAGGCTCTAGGTCCTGAAGAATTTAATCGTGAGAAATCTGTCATGGCAAAACCCTCACTGTAAGCAGGGGAAGGTCCAGTGCCAAGTTATGCAGCCTGTGTGCATTGTCCCATTCCTGGGTACATTCATAACACACAGTCACAGAACCAGAATAATCTAGTCTGGTGTGTGCCTTTTGCCAGCAATTTATCTTCGAAAGGAAAAGGCTATTCTGATAAATTCAATATTTCTGTGCCAGGCTCAGAGCAAGTTGCTTTGTTCTCATCTAACGTCCTGGCAGTGCCACAGGAGGTTTCAGAATGTGAAGTTCACTGGCTCAGTAATTGTGATGACAGACAACAAAACCTACAGATGTTGAAGGCTATTTAATAATAAATATGCAAGACTTAAGTAGTTGTACCAATACACTTAACAATATACTTTTAAATTTGTGGGACCTTTGTGTAGTTCTAGCAGGCTGCTTTGGCTGGATGTTTTTAAATTAAAATCTCTAAGAAACCTGTGGATCTGGAATTCTGTGCGTAGGAGGGACTGAGCTGGATGTAATTCAAGTATCATCCTTCAGCAAACACTCAAAGAACTTGTATAAAAGTATCCACGAAGGCTCTTAGCTCTTTTTCCTAGTGGAGTCTGGCTCCTGGAAATCAATTATGGAGAACATCCCATTAACATGGGATGGAGGAAGAGACTTTGGAAATAAAGGGCATGTCCATGCCTGGATGCCTTAGCCTGCTACAGGATTCCCACATCTACCCAGATACAGAAGAACTGTGGCTATAGGTGCTGTAGCCATCTATGCTAAAACTTGCAATAGATTCCACTTTGTCAGCAGAATAATTGATGGAAATTCCATCCACACATCCCAGTTTATTCACCTCCTGGCTTGGAGTTCCCAGGGGGTGGGAGGGAAGTTTCCAGTTAAAGTGCCACAATGCTCAGACATGTTTGGTGTCATAAAGCTGTGTGGTGTGTGCTTAACCTGTGATGCCCTGGGAGCTGTGTCTAGAAAAGAAATGGGTTTGTTTGGGTCTTTTCCCATATGCTGCACCATCATTTTAGAGATCTGGGGAAGTACTTAAGTGACTTTCCTCACAATTTTTAATGAAAACTGTACAAAATATAATTATGAAAATACTGTATGAAATAATATTATGTGGCTGATGAGCCACAATAGCGTTTGTTAACCTTCCAGTTTTGGCACTAAGCCTTTTGTTTTCCTTTATTTGAAAGGTGGTGGGGAAAATAAAATAAGGATAAAACATTATTTTTATTTAATTGATTTTTTAAATTATTTTATTTAAATTATTATTTAATTGAGTCACACTATAATGCTTATTTTTTCATAAACAATTTAATTTTTTTTAATGATATAGGCACATGTACTGTGCTATAGAGGGTGTATGATTTAACTTTAATAATGAGATTTTTATTTGGGTTTTTTTACTCTGAAGACAGCTATGAAAAATCTCTGAGCTTCCCAAAACCACTCTTTCCAAAGAAACCACAATGTTACAGAGCCCTTTCATCATCCAGCATACAGTACTGTACACACAAAAATATACTCTTCACTACTTTAAATTAATTCATATTTGCAGGAGACACAGTCTGTGTGAGTATGTGCAATTATGAAATGTAACTTTTTTTCCTCTTGACATTTTTAGCTGCCTCACCCCTTTTATTTGAACACATACATATGGTGTGTGAGAGTGAGCAAGCTCTTTGTAAATGTTTGGAAGGAGCATCTGTCAGACAATAAAACTTACAAGAAAACATGTTTCTCATTTAAAGAGTATTCACTAGAACTATTTCAGTGTTGGAATCAGTTCATTTGTATAGCTTGGAGGCATTAATAAGAGCAGAGAACTGTAAAGGCACCAGAAAACTCAAACTGTTACTGAGAATCCAAGGTATTTTTTAAAAGCATTTTTTCTTTTCAGCATCTCAGTCTTCTGATAAGGAATCTGAACCAGCTGACAGACAGGAAACCTCTGCTGGTCCATCCAGAGAGCTTGCAAACAAGAAAATGGCATGATTTTTGCAAACCTGGGAAGTCTAAAGATTGCAATAATTGTTGGACCAAAGGGACCCTCTTCAGGCATAAATAGCAAGACTCCTACTGTCTTCTCTTGCAGACCAACTCAGCTGCCAGCAAAAGCAGGTGCTCTCCCCCTGCCAGTGCTCCAGAGGAATATTTAGTGAGTATGCATAGATATTTTTGCAAACTAATATATTACTAGTGATTTACTTAAGTTTGTATGGTTTTCTAAAAGGAACATGACATTTAAAAATCAGTTTTAAGGCTGTTATTTAAAACAATTGGTGGAATTCAACAGTCTGTCCAACTACAATGTTAGTTTAAAACAAAATTTGCACAACCTATGACAGTAACTTTAAAAAAATATTGATTTTTTAAAACCGTGTAGTTTAAACAATCCCTATGAGTTACAATGTTTTTAATTCACATTATGACAGCAAAGTAATTAATATAAATATGAAATGTATTTGACTTTAAATGTTACGATATAAAACAGCCTTTGTAGAACGTAAATTTAAAATAAATCATTTCTTTTGGCAAAGTAACCTGCAATTTAATCTTTAGAAGAATAAATATACCACTAATGTTTTCCACAGAAACAGTTGCTACTCTAATTAAATCAAGATGGGACTCTAATCAGATTTCAAAAGAAAATCAGAAACAGATTTTTCTCTGACTTAGTACTATGGACAAGGATAAGACATTTTTATTTTCATTTTCATTTTCATTAGAAACACTTGTCCCAGGTAAAGTTACAGGTTTGTAGCATATAACATGGAAATAACAAATCTGAAAGCATTACAGTAATGTTTTCAGAGTGATAGCATATTTTAGTGTTTCAGCTATCTGCTTTCTCTTTGGTTATAACTTCTGCCGCATTACATTTTATTAGGTAATTGTTATTAATTTTTTTAGTATAGAGTGACTATTATGGCTAATGCTTTTTTTTCTTTCTTTTCATGTGGAAGGGAATGGAAAACTTGATGTTTGTCTACTGCTCCTGTAAAGTTCTCTGGACAGTACTTGTAACAATGCTGGGTTATGCCAGCAGCCTGCCCGTGGGGGAGGATGCTCTTTGCACAGCAGAGGACCTTGCTAAATACAGGATAATCTTCACAGGGAAATGGAGTCAAACTGCTTTTCCTAAGCAGTATCCACTCTACAGGCCCCCAGCACAGTGGTCATCCTTGCTAGGTAAGTGAAGTATGCACAGTTTTAAGAGCAGATAAGCCTCTTGACCTCTGTGGTCTTTTTTTTTTTTTTTTCTTTTTTTTTCCTTAATAGTTATGTAAGATAAGTAATGAAAAAGGAAAAAAAAAGTCAAAGTTATGAAGAATGAAATGCAGATATTGAACTATCCAGAACGTTTTCCAAATTCTACAACTGTTTTCAATTTACTTCTGTTTTCAATTGGCTGCAGCTGAAAGAAGTAGTGATAAGCCAAATGTTTTAGTGTTCACTCAATTTTATCCACATTTTTTTTTAACCTCAGAAATAGAGAGAATGAAGAAATAGGGACATTCTAAATCAGGCTTTTATGTCATGCCATGTATTCACTCAAATAGGTGTTACTCATAGTTCTGACTACAGCATGTGGAAAAAAAATGAATATGCCAGCAATGGTGTACGTGATTTTGCTGAAAAGGGTGAAGCATGGGCATTAATGAAAGAAATAGAAGAAGCTGGAGAGAAAATTCAGAGTGTACATGGAATCTTCTCTGCTCCTGCAATTCTCAGTGGTACAGGACAAACCTCTACTGAATTAGAAGTCCATCCAAGACATCCCTTAGTAAGTAAATGTACATATTAATTTAGAAAGTTTATTTTATGTTACCAGCAACCAAAATTAAATATTTGAGTTCCCACTTGTAGGAACCATATAATGAAAAAGAGTTCCTAAAAAGCATGTCACACTGCAGGGAGCACTGTACAGCTTCTATAAAGTAGAAAAGTGACCTTATTTCAAGAACTTTGAGTGAAAATTACCATAAGCAGGACTGAAGCATTCCAAAGCAAGTGATGCAATCCTGATGGATCATTTTGTTTCATTAGGTTTCATTTGTTGTACGAATTGTTCCAAGCCCTGACTGGTTTGTGGGCATTGACAGCCTGAATCTCTGTGAGAGAGGCCACTGGATGGAGGAAGTATCTGTAGATCTATTTCCATATGATGCTGGAACTGATAGTGGATTCACATTTTCCTCCCCAAACTTTGCCACCATTCCACAGGACACAGTTACAGAGGTAGGTGCATGGACATAGTTTAGCACTTCACACTGATGTAGTTTGAGTCTTCCCTTTAAAAAATAAGTATTCCAAAATTGTGAAACTGATTTCAGTATTTGAGAGTGCTGATGCTCTCTATATATAGATTTATTATACAGCTGATAAACCTGCTGCTTTTGTTTATCTTCTGTGTCTTTGAAATTTATTCGGTAAATGTAAACAGTTCATGAGAATTTGCCTCTATATTTTCTGGAAGAGCTGACAATTTTTATATGGTATTTAACAATCCTTCAAGTGCCAGGAAAATGAAAATACAAAAGTCCTGACATCACCAAATGTGAATCTAACCAGGAAAATTCTTAGTGAATACTGCTGTATTGAGGAGGAGTTTTTAGTTGAAAGCACTGCTGAAACCTGAAACTGTTACATCTGAGGGAAAGGAGCTAAAGGAAAGCAGAGAACTTCACTGTGGTGACACTGCCTTCAATCTCTGCCCGTTTCATCCTCTCTATGCCTCATACTTTGCTTTTGCCATTTAAGTATGGTGGAAAATGAAGGATTTTGATTCAAATGTTTTGAATACTATAAGTATTCACTCAATCCTTTCTTAAAGGTGAGTTTTTGTAGCAACAAATGCTGTGCTAATGAGTAATGAGGAAAGGAAGAGAGAAACATTTGGTCTCTCATATTCATATGACAGCTCCTATAGCATCCCTAATATTGTTTAATACACATTCTTCTGGTAATAACATCCAGTTCTTTATGTCAAATTATTTCATACATTACTGTCTTCACAGGACCTTCTACCACAGTCCTGTATCCAGTCAAGTATCCTGCATTAAAAATTCTGGGATGATCAGCATAATTACAAGACCTGAGATTCATAGAAACTGGTTGCATGCACATTATTTGCTAAAAAGTATTAGCATGATTTACAAACATGATTTTACAGTTACCTTCTTAGTTTTTTTTAATATTCCCCTTTTTATTTCACAGATCACTTGTTCCTCTCCAAGTCATCCTGCAAACTCATTTTATTACCCCAAACTCAAAATTTTGCCACCAATTGCTCAAGTAACAATGGTGAAATTAAAGAAAAGCCAGCTAGGTCTTTCTGCACCTTTTATTAATCTTCCAGCTAGAAGCAATGAAATAATAGACACTGTCTCAGGTAAGTGATTAGTAGATGTTCTCAATTCTGTTATTTCCATTCACTCAGAAGTATTCCAGTTCCACTCAGTGGAAATCTGGCAGGTGATGTGGATGAAACAGGTGATCAGGCAGAATATTCTCCTATCTGCACAGGAATAGTTCCAGACTCACAAATGGGAAATAAAACAAGTCAGTTGACATAAAAGAGAATTCATGAAAAAATAAGTAAGGAATTGCATATTTCAGCTGTTGCTCAAAGACTGAGCTATATCCACAGTAAGAGCCACCCAAGCTTTTTATCAGTGTAGCTCAGTGAATTTTATAAGAAACAAATGACACTCAATCAGAATCAACATTCCCAAACTCTTTGCAGCTTTGAAGTAATGATTCATCCTTAAGGTTTTACATGATAATGAAGCCAAGAACCATTATTGTTGTCTCTTTCTGGGTCAGAGCTTTGCAGTTATGTGCAATAAAAGTTTCTATAATTCAGTTGATTTGGACATATATTCAACAGAAACATAGATCCTGAAAATAAAAATAAAGTTCTCCCTCATTTTCTCAAAAATATTGGCTAATAATCTTGAATAGGTAGGAAGACATGCAAACTACTGACTCAAGTCAATCCTAAGGGTGATTTACAAATCTCTGAATAAACAAATATATAATTAACACAATATGTGCTCCAAGGGAGCAATGTATTCCCAAAAGAGTTGCCCTGTTCCAGGAGCTTCTCCAGAATGTCTGGGGATTGCATGTCTCTAGCACTGTGCTGGTCACCTTACAATCACTAAAATACAGCTCATTTTCTGCACAAGTTAATATGTTATTTATAATTTAATAAATGTATTTAGCAATTTATAGTGGTTTAATATATTTCTATTAATAAACAAGGCATATCCAAAATGAGTGTTATCCATTTCATTTACAGTTATATGTCTTTCCCATAAGATTAAGCTAAGATTTGAAAGGAACATTTGGCCCTGTTCATGATATAAATTTAAAACTGCATTTAAAGTATGGTATTTCAAAAATCACTTTTAATCACAAATGACCACTTTCTTGCATATAAACCAGTAAATCAGTCTGTTTAAAAACTTATTCTAGAATCAAGAGGGCAGATTTCATTACAAGAGGTCAAGCAGTGTCCCTCATTCCCTCTAGAAACATAGAAATGAGTGATGACACCAGAAGTGGTGAGTTCACTGTAATACCAGGATTTTATACCAGGTGGAATACCACACATTTAGTGTGGCATTTAAAGAAGGGCTTGTGCACTCCTGTTTTACCCACAAATGCTGTAACAGGCAGTTTTGATGCAACTTCCTGTGTCAAGCAGTGTTTTAATTTAACCTGCTAAGGAATATTTACGTAATTTTAATGATTTTTATTTTAGATAGAAGCATACATTATGGATAGTACTTCAGAGTTTCTAACTTCTTTTCTTATATTGAATAAAAACTATAGTGAAAATCCTTTCAGCATTAGAAAGCTTCTAGTGACAGAATATACTTATTGGAAGAGGGAAGAGTAGTGTACACACCAAAAAACAGCAAGATGATTTAATGATAAAAATGGGACTTTATTTCTGAAACAAATTGGAACAAAAAATGGAATTCAATATGAACAACTCTAGGAATGATAGCTGCCTGCAAAGAAACATAAATACACCTAAATAAACCAGAGAAAGGCTCTAATCCCAGTGTTTTAGTAAGCCACGCAAAGGAAAATGAGTTATAAAAATTGATAATAAATGTTATTCAATTCAATTTTTCAGTATAATAATTTTAAACATAGTTTTCTTTTAAGGAATTCTGTATTTTCATTCTAGACATAATATGCTTCAGTACTGATAGAATACCTCAGACAGGCTCTAGGCTACAATAACAATACTATTGATGAGTTTAGGAGCTGAAACCTTTTTTTTCCATTTATGAGACAACCTACCAATTTGATTCATATCACATGTATTTTTGTATAAGAAAGGATGCTGTTTGATGATCACTCCTTAATGCTTTTCCATCTGGGTACTTGACTCAAGTACAGCTCGATGTAAAGTCACTTTTTGCTGTGTGTGTTGCAGAAACACCCCTGGACTGCGAGGTTTCCCAATGGTCCTCCTGGGGGCTCTGCAGAGGGGTTTGCAGAGAAACAGGGACCAAGATCAGAACTCGATTTGTCCTTCTTCAGCCTGCCAATAATGGAATGCCTTGTCCAAACCTGGATGAAGAAACAGGATGTGAACCAGAAAATTGTATCTGAAATAAAGAGAAGATAGTAATTAAGATAATTTAAAAGTAGCATAAGTTTAAATCTAAACTACATCAATCAGTGCTCTTTATAATTTGGATACGCTGCACTATTTTGCTGAAAAGCTGTATCAGAGTGGTTTTGAAAGTTTTTACTTAATATCAAGATATTGGGGGGGTTAAATTCCTAAGGTTTAGTAGGACAATAGTACTGGGTAATTTACAGACCCAAAACCCCCAAATAAATCCTTCCTCCAAATACACTGTAAGTTCTTGGAGTACCCTCTAGTGGCAGAAAAGAAAGACTGTACTTCACACTTTTACTTCACAGTAAAAATCTTTCAATCACAAAATCTAACAACCTCCTTAAATATTGTAATTTGTTTATCTACAGCTATTTATACCTAGAAAATAGTTTTTTCCTCTAAATTATGTTTTTATAATTTATTGGCATTTTTGTCGTCTTTCTAACCTTGCTTAATGTGCATTTCTTCAGAAACTCCTTACAAAAGTCAGAGTGACCAGATGTTTGCAGTGTGGTTAAGACAATAATGGAGCTGAGTAAACTTGTCTTGAGACTTTTGAATATATGAAAATGAAAACATGAAAATGTCTTTTTCTTTTTCTTTCTCAAACATGAGAAGAATAACTGCCATGAGGACACTCAGCCAACAAAATTACTAGGAAAAAAATCAGAAGTGTGGATAGTAGTAGAAAACATTTGAATTAAAAGTGCTAGCTGAGATTCAAAGACTGATTGTTGGTGTGTGCCCCTCATGAGACAACTTTAATCTCAAAGTTAACGCTGTTGACCATAAATTGTATCATTAACCTTGTACATGCAGTAAGTGTGTCCATGTTTCTTTATATGTGTTTGCTGCTAAAATTAGGGTATGTACAACTCTAACAAAACATATGTCAGAAACTGTTCCTGACTGCAAGTTTTAATGGTCAAATAACTGTTATAAAATGAATGTAACATAAGGCTTATGAAGAGCTGTGGCTACCAACTAGGAAAGGAATTTTGGAATAGTATTTGTTCAATAGAATAAATTTAAAGTCAGCTAACAAAATTTTTACAGCACACTGCAGTTTTACAAATCCACAGCACAGGTATTGAACAGGAGAGTTGATTTGAGTAGGTTCTTTCCGGAATGTGCAAAATACAAGATAATTTCTCTTGTCCTTAAAGGAGCACACTGTATTCTCCATGGGGCTGAAACATTTAAACATTTCTCTGTATAAATTTCCAAATAAACTTGAAACTTTATCAGACTAGACTTTACTGGTCCTGAATATGGTGATAAATACACAGTTGTTAGAACTAAGTGTAGGAATTTCTACTCTTTTTTCATTCTTCAGATTCCCACTGTCATTTGTTATTCAAAATTGTTTCACTTACTCTTTTTATCGTACCTATTTTTTTAGTTACCTTCCATTTCCACTCTATAATGGGAATAGTGTTACTACACTATTCTGTGTTTAGTTAATTGTCAGTATTTTTCTTTCTTCTTTTTATATTAATTTTAACCATTCTGTGTTTTCTGTTACACTTATTTGCTACATGTTTACAGATTTATCATCATATCAGAAAACATAAGCATATATTGTAGTATATATTTAAATATTCTCAGAGGGTAGGAGCTTATTTCAAATTGATTGTCAAGAGACAAATTAAGGTCAATAAAGTTTTTGGGCAGATATCAGATGCAATTATAAATTAGACTTAGGAAAAATAAACTCAAAACCCACAAGGTCTTTCCTGGAAGTTCTCTAAACACTACAGTTTTGCTTCATGCCCAGAATAAAGGCACAGGCCCAGTCAAAGAATATCTGCATTTGCAATAGCATACATGACCTGAAACTGGGATTTCAGTCCTGCAAGATAAAATTTGATTCCCAGGGTTTGCTCAAACTCCTGGAGACAAAGGTTTTTCAAAGGAGAAAGGATGAGATAAGGATGTGGAGTAGAATGAGAGTATGTAACAAACCAACACTCCTCAGAAAACTCCAGTTTGTGATACATAACTTTGCCATTTTAGGGTGTTTACATACTTGAATATTCACTGCACCTTCCTTCAAAAACAAAAGTTTCCTATTCAGCCAGTTACCTGTATATGTTTTTTTTAGTAAGCTGTAACTTCAGGAAACCACAGTAATATATTCTTTAAGGATGCCCCTGTGGCTGTGTATTGCTTGGCCATAAATATAATTTCAGGTATTCCCTTTGCAAAGCACAGGGATGGAGCCATTACTTGGCAAGACTGTGGACACAGTGACTGAAACACATTCTGGTGATGGAGCACATTTCTCAGAGCATCCATTCCTTAAACTGCTTAGTGAGGTACATGATCACTGCATGGGTATTGCTAGGACTCTACAGCTTCAGCAGCCCTGGAATTCCCTTTAAAAACTGGGGACCAGGAAGAAACACAGAGAAGCTCTTCCTTCCTTTCCCCTTGTATCTCATGTTAAAGATGGTTGTCAGCAAGGATGCTGAGGTCCTAAATACACAAGATTTAGGGAAGGAAATAGGCAAATTAATTCCTGGGGTAAGCTAATCTCAGAAAGTCTTTGGAAAGACTTTCTAAATTAATCTCAGAACATCTACTTTGGAAAGAAGCTTGAAATGGATTTGGAAAGACAATTCTTTTCAAGAATATTTTATAGAAAAAATCAGCTTTGATGCCCTGGGAGATATTATTGCAGAATGGAAGATGTGGTTAATGGTAAAGTGAAGCAGCAAAAAAGTCCCCACAGAATTAAACTGTGGTCCTACAAAAATAATCAACACCAAATTAATTTCCTATAATGGAATAAGTGACCAAACAAAAGATCTGAGAGTATCTGATGCTATTCAAGGCAAAAAGCTTCATTTTATTATATTCCCAGTCCTAGGTAATTGAAGTACATTCATGACATTGATCTGTCATGAATGATCCAACATAATAAAGTAACTCAGACTATTCCATGACAATATTTAACACTCTCAAGAAATAAATCTAACACTCCATACAGCAATTCTGTTCAATGGGCTTTTTGCAGTCTGCAAAAATTGTGTCCATGACAATTTATAGGAACTAAATGCCTGAGACAAAAGAAAGCTCTCAGTATGCTTCACAACAACCTGATTATCTGGAGACTGAATTATTTCTATTTGCTTGAAGTCCAGCAGCCCTACTATGCCAGTATTTGCTAGCCAAAAGTACAGGAGGAATGGGTTTGTTCCAGTGGGTCTGGGAAGAGTGAAGGATAAAGTGGTGTCACCTGGAACTCAATTTTGGAAGGCACAAGTAGTCAACAAAAAGCTAAAAAGATGATTGGTCAAGCAGCTCCCAACCTGCAGACAGATCCATATTTCCTGCAGGTATGAATATGGCATGAGAATCTATGCAGGGGCATGACAGTCAGCATCTCCTGTGGCAGACGGGCAAAAGTCCAATGATACCATGAGATCCTGTATAATCTAAAATTATTTCTGGTGCATAAGTGCTGAAGTAGTAGAGGAGTCCTAACACCCCCCTTGACATTCCTAAAGATTCAGCAGCCATGAGATGCAATTTTTATCTCTCTATCCATAACCATATGGAGTCAGAGAACTAACGTGTGAGGAATCAGTTCCATTTATCTGACAGCCTCTCAATATGGGGATGCTGATTGTTGGTTTTTGGAGGTGAACAAATACTTGTGCTATGCCTTCCATGAATATACTTCATGCTATGGAATGGACTGAGCCCAGGATGATCCTAAGCCTGTGCCAGGGTTTCACAGACATTCCTTTATTGAGACAGCTTCAAGGATGGCAGGTGCAGGGAAGGGCAACGAGCACAAATCAGTCCTTCTTTTGCAGACATGAAATAATCCAGGAATTATCATTCCAATTTTTTTAAATTTAGGTTACAGATATTGAAAATGAAGGGCTGTCCACCCTTCTTCCTGGATATAAGAAAAAATTGTGTTCTTGTGCAATTGGTATAACATAAAATTTATGAGGAAAGATGGGTCCCCCTGAGTGGAAATGATCTCACAGGTGGATCCTCCCTGCTGGAAAATGAAAATTCAGGCCAACCTTTCAGACAGAGTGATCTCCATTTATAGGACAAGGAATATTTGAGTGATAAATTAGTTTGTCATCAGACATACACATTGGTCTATATTAGTACAAAAATAAAAAAAGGAACCTCGATCAGTGTTTGATTTACACTCTTTCTACCCAGAATGTATCTAAGAAATAGTCATTCCTATGTAAAAAATCTTATTCTGAAAGTATTAATGTTGTTGTTTTTCATTGCAATATCATATTCACTAATGTTATTTATTTAATGGATTATTTGAATTTTCAAGTTCTTTTGACTTCCTTATAGTTCTTTAATGTACTGCCTGTGGGTTTTATACAGATGTCTACATTTGTACAATGATCTAGGATGGAAATTAAAAGTTTGCTTAATAAAAGAGGAGTGAAGCTTTGGAATAATCACCCAGAATAAATGGCAAATAATAACTTTATTTAAGTTGAAAACTGAGCAAATTATGAAAAGAGGTAGCCAATGTAGTTGCATACAGTAATCTAGGGAACTGATCTCAAGCACCTGAGAGGCCCTTTCAGTTTCATGCTCTTCTAAGTGTCTAAAATAAATTTTAATCTAGATGCTGGGAAAGAAGAAAGAATTTAAAAGGTGTCTTTTCCATGTTATCTCATTCTCCAGAACACGCTGTAGTTATTTATAAATGTGTAACCAGCAGCTGCCTTTTCTCACAAGTTTTTTTCTCTCTCAAAAAATAGTCTGATAAGCAACAAACCAGGAACAACCACAGGACTACAGGCATTTGTATGTAACTACTTATCTTCAAAAGCAATACAGCACAAAAAACCATGAAAAGACAATTAACAGGATATCTTATGAACTTTTGGATTTCTTTTTCACTCGCTTTGTATTTTCACATTGGAGAAAGAGAAGAGAAATGCATAATTGAAGATATTCCCTGGGACACCTTGGTAGTTGGTAGGTACCTGTCAATGCTTTATGATGATTTAACCATGCAATAACAAAGACAACTGGAAAGGTAACAGCAGTTTCTGCCATTGATGAATATGGTAAAAAACCAGAAAAGGGCACTCTGAAAATAACTCCCTGCAGAAGGGATTAGGTTTAAAGTCCTCAAACATTGTGTGTATCCATCACACAAGGAAATGCAGGTTTTCAGAGTGCTTTACTAACTAAACATAATGTTTTTTAATTCTTCAGCTGTGGAACTGCTGCTTCGATGTGTGACTTCTATTCTGACTGATGTACTCATTCATATCAGAATTTCTGTAACACTGTGTTCCTGTATGAATGGGAGAGTTACTTCTTTGATAAATGCTGGTCTGAAAAGAGTCAATTCACGATGTACTAAAGTTTCATTTCACCTCTGATATCAGAAGCACATTAAATTAATCTACAAGACTGTAAATGTAAGATTTCAAGGGAATAGTAAAAAATAACACAAATTGATATTTTTTTTTAATAATATGGTAAGTGTGAAAGACAATCCATAAAATGTAATTTTAATACCGCATATTATGCTTTTGGAGGTCTCAGTGTGCCTTCTAGAGGCTAATCTTCCCAGAGCATTAGGAGTAATCAGAAAGTTTTTCTTGTTAATTAACCCTTTTTTGTAGTACTTCAGAACATTTTCTAGTGTAGTAAAAATTTATTGCATTTCACTCTGTCATGAAGTGCCCCTGAGCAATATTAATCATAAACACATGAAATACACATATAGATTTGTATTTTTCCTTAAAAAGCAATTAAGATGTTTAACATTAAGGTATGTTTTATTTAACAGATTTATCTATGTTTTTAATTAGGGAATTACAAAGTACAACGCTGGGATATACACAAACATGACTTTCATGAATCTGCTCCTGGTTTGGGAATGTTTGTGACTGTCACAAGTCCTTCTGGTGAGGTAAAAATGCTTTATAAATGTTTCCTTAGGATTTTTGACTTCTGGCACTGGCAGGCATCACTATCTAAAAATAAAAGACACTTCTGGGGAAAAAGTAAATCTGCATTCTATCAGCTAGTTCAGAGTTTCGATGCTGAAAGATAAAAGTAAGAAGACATGATGATATTTGATAATTATGTGTTTGGACAATTTTTGCATTATTACCAGTTTTGGGAAACAGTGTCTATAAGAAGGATAAGTGAAAACAGAGAAAATAAGTTAAAAAAAAAAACAAAACCAAAAATTCACTAATGAAGTAAATTATTACAGAATAATAATTAAAATTATAATATATAATAATACAGAATGTACTTGAGCAGCAGAAAGGCGTTCTGATTATAAACAAAACCCAAAGTCAAGGTCCCCCTGAGGCTGCTCGCAGCCCTCACGCAGAGCAGCTGCTGAGCTGCCATGAGGTTTTGAGCTTTTCCAGAAATGGACAATTGATTTCCCTGCCTAGACAAGGTCTCCGTTTTCAAAGTTTGAATGCTTTAGAGAGCATTGGCTTTTGTATATTGCAAAATTCTGTAACATTTTAATGCTCATGGTGAGGTAAAATTGTTTTATTTTCTCTAAATTTGTTCTGAAATTTGGATAAATTTAATGATGTCATCAGCTTAATTTATTCTTTTTTGCATCAAATTCACAATACTGTATTTTGATTTGTTTATTGGTAGTTATAAATTACAAAAAAATCAACGAATATATCTCAATTGCAGGTACTGTTGTCAAAACTGTATGGGCCACAAGGGACCTTTTCTTTTACATCCTATCTCTCTGGGGAGCATATCATCTGTTTCCAGTCTAACTCCACAAGATTTGCAGTAATTGCAGGAAGTAAATTGGTAGGTGTATTTCCTAAATATTCTTTGTTGTATATAAATCTTTTACCAACAGCAGAGATTTCAAACTGGATTAGAAATTGGTCTAACTTCTAGCAATGTTTTTTAGCAATTAAAGAAAGCAAACAGAGAATTATGCAGATGAAGAGATAAAAAGACTGTTTTCATATTTAAAAAGTTAGCATTCAAGAAGCAAGACCAAGGATAGAGAGATTTAATGTTTGTATTGTGCTTTGAATGTGAAAGATGCTGGTCAATAAGAACAACTAATTTGGATCAAAAAGACAAATATGTAAGATTGACTAACACAGGCACTTGTCATAAAGATATTCCATGTATTCACTAACTTAGATTGGATTCCTAATGAAAATATAACATTTTAGGTTTTGACATAATATTCAAATGAAGACTATGTCAGCATACTTGTTATTATCTACTATCAGCAAAGTTGGTTTTAATGCGGATTTGGGGAAAAAAAAAACATCAGAGGTGGTATCATGGCTCTAGTGATTACAGCAAAAAAATTTTATAAATACTGTTTTGAAGTTTTATCTATTTGCTGCTTCCCAAAACCAGGAGAGAACTACTCTCTAGAGTGGTTTGTGATTTTTTTTCTCCTCAGCTGACAGAAAAAGAGTTAAATAACCAGATAAATATAAACATCTTCTAATTGTGTTAAGGTAGGGGAAATCTCATCCTATCTGTGCACTTTGGAAACATGTATATAACACAGAAATAACAGTACTGGAGTAGGATTATTATACTGGAATAAAAAGGTGTTCTTACAGGCTGATTGATAGAAATTAATGGAAATTTAATCATATACTTTGCAAAAGCAATTAGGTCTAAACATAAAAAGACAA